>JAJONR010004939.1:0-43216 GCA_029582245.1 Solanum etuberosum | reverse complement strand
CATCATTCTTAAATCCATTTGCCAACATGGTTTGGTCAAATTTCTTATGTCATTGTTTGGGTGCTTGTTTTAGTCCATAATGTGACTTAACAAGTTCGCACACTTTCTTGTCTTTACCAGGAACCATAAAACCCTCGGGCTGTTTCATGTAAATTTCTTCCTCCAATTCTCCATTTAAGAGAGTTGTTTTCACATTCATTTGATGAATTTGGAGGTCATATACCACAGCTAACACAATTAACATCCAAATGAATGTAATTCTAGTTACTGGCGAGTATGTGTCGAAAAGATTAAGACTTTGTTTTTGTCTAAAGCCTTTAACAAAAAGTCTTGCTTTATATTTGTCAACAGTTCCATCGACTTTCATTTTCCTTCTGATGATTCACTTTGAACCCAAAGGTTTATTTCTTGGAGGAAGATCAACCAACTTCCAATAGGATTGCTCAAGATTGAACCAATCTCACTATTGACACCATCTGTCCAAAACGATGAGTCTACAGAAGACACAAGAAATGTTACAAAATCATATTCGAAGTAAGTAGATGTCCTTTGACATTTGCTACGCCTCTGAATCTCTTTATTAAGTACATTCTCCTTTTGTTCTTTCCAAGGTCATTTAGACCTTTCACTAGACTACTTAAGTCTAATTTTACAGTCCACAGACTTAGGTCCTATTTTAATCCTTTTAGGAATAGGAACTTGGACTTCGGCTAGACACCCCCACACTTTGAAATATTTCAAGTTGGATTTTCTCCCTTTCCATTTCACATATGGAATAGATTGTGTCCTGAACAAATAAAACTTTTTATTGCTTTCTTTCTGAAAAGACAAATTTTTTTGTTGTTCCCTTTTGCTGTAACGCTAGCTTCTCCACACGAGTTTTGTGGTAAACCTGAATTTATAAGTAATGTAGCCATCATTTCCTTCAAAGTCCATTTTTTTTTCATTTTATAATTCCATTAGATTTAGGTGAATAGGACAGTAGTTTGATGGATAAATCCACTTTCCAAACATATTTCTGCAAAAGGAGATTTATATTCTCCATCCCTATCACTTCTTATCTTTTTCTGAACTGATCTCAACTTCAATTTTATATTGCCTAAACGTTTCTATTGCTTCATCCTTACCATTCAGCAAATAAACATAATCATATCAAATGCAATTGTCAATAAATGAGACACTTTTTCCCACCACAAGATGGTGTTGACTTCATATCACAAATGTCAGTGTAAATCAATTCTAAGGGATTAGAATTCCTTTCAACAGATTTATAAGAATGCTCAGCATACTTAGATTCCATACAAACTTGGCATTTTTATTTATTGCACTCAAAGTTAGACAAAACTTCTAAGTTGATCAGTTTTTCTTACAAGGTTTTGTAATTGACATGCCCCAAGTGTTCATGTCACAAACAGTTTGACTCAAGCAAGTAAGAACAAATAAAAATATTGAGTTTGGAAAGCTCTCCGCGAGGTAGCTTTTTCTCACAAATATTTTGTTCCAACTTCTGAAAATTTGGTATGATACAAATATTGTTTAGAGTCACCACCTTGTCAAATGTCCTTTTCAGAAGGACCTTTCCATAACTTTCAATTTGATTGTTATAGAACTACCCATGAACAAAGTTTTATCGGGTCCAATAAAGGCAATATAGTCCAAATGCTTCTTTTACAAAACATGACAAATGACTATTCACCAATATTCATGTCTATACAAATAGTTATATCTTTACATGAAAAATCACAACATTTTAAGTGACACTTTTTCATAAAAGAACTCAATTATTTTGAACAAGTATACATATAATTTGGTAGTTTCAAACTAGTCATACCATATACTAGTAAAAGAGAAACTCAAGGACCACAATATCAAATATACTCCAAGAATTTTGTGGGTCTAACATAATACAAAAGTATCATTGAATTTCATATCTTGTGCTCCAAATTAAAATTAGACACTAAGTCTAATTTTATCTTTGTCATAAGCAAAGAACCTCCCACATTTTAAATATGATCTCAAAAATATTTTTCAAATAGTTGAAAATAATTTTTCCACATATTTTTCTAGACTATCAAAATGTCATTGGCAACATGAAACCTCTTTTGGAAATATTATTCTACGAAAGAATTATAGTGCTTCAGTTCTCTTTGACAATCTTTACAGTGTCAAAGTTTATTCCTAGAGACACCTATTTCAGGCACAAAATTACACACTTTAAGTCATTGGTCTTTTCTTTTTTTCCATCACAGTTAGACATACCACTTAGTATTTAGAATACTAACAATAAAGACAAAAAAATTTGTACAATTTGTTTCTATTTAACAATGAAGTTTGTAGAAAACCAAATGTACAACACTGACTTATTATGTGAAGTTTTCATATTTTTCAAATCAATTGCATAGTCCAATTTATCCCGAGTGGAAAGCTACAAAAGTTTTTAGTCTACAACAATCAGACACAATCAAATTTCACACGGAGTACAAAATTACAAAAGTTTTTTTTTTCCTCCAAACAGAATAAAACATATTCTTAGATTATCACATAGAAATGTTTTTCTTTTCAAATAGCCTTCCAACTATAACATTTTGACATATTATTTTATCAAATAAAAATGTGCATCGCTCATTCTGCAGACTAAAGAATTTTAAAGGCAACATTATTTGCCAAGGAAAATTCATTCCAAAACATATGGTTTGCAGATCTTTTTCCAAAGATACACATGATAAATATCAAAAGACTTAATTTTTAGAAACTATTTTCCTCCTTAGATAAATAATAAGAAGGTTACCTGGTGTAATCTTTAACCGGAATACCACTAATTTTTCTAGTACATTCTCAATTCGATCTTGCTAAACAAGGCACCGAATTCTGGAGAAGGAATGCATTAATCTTCTACTTTCATGATCTGTTTCTCTCAATCAGTAGAATATAAGAAATACCAACAGTATAATAATTTCCTTAAGATTGTTGTTCATCTTGTATTCCTAAGATACTTAGAAAAAAACTTTGAAGAACTTGGTAAGAAACAACAAAGTTTAAAGAGTATTTTCAAACTAAAAAATTAAAACTAGTAGAGAAAATAGAATCAGAAACAGATTAGAAACAATATAAAAATATTTTTCTCAAAGAAAGAAAATCGAGCCCACTGAATGCACAGTGTACCCTTAAGGAAATTATTCCCCTCAAGTACCCGAGGTTAATGGAATATATCCTCCCATGATAGAACGATCTTACTCACTGGTGTATCGGTACCTAAAACCACGGTGTCAGCGAACCACTCAACGGCAGTAAAGTACACTTAGAATACTAGATTTAGTATAGTAGTAGAAGAAGTCAAGAAAATTTTCATTTTTAAAATGAGAGGAAATCCCTCAATTTATAGAAAACAAAAGGTAGTGTGAAAAGGTTCTTATTGTGCCTTACCAGAAAGGTCACAACCCTTTGGAAAAATCACAATCTTTCGGAAAGGTCACAACCTTTCATAAGAGTCACAACTTTTCATAAAAGTCACAACTTTTCAATAAAAGTCGCAACTTTTCATAAAAGTCACAACTCTTCATAAAAGTCACAACTCTTCATTTTCCATTCACACCATTTTAAACCCAACAAAGGCCAATTTGGGCTAGTGACATGGTTGGTTTGGGCTTCGAGGCTTTCGATGCGAGTTTATGCCATTAGGTGTTTCAACATTGATGTTTTTATCAAAGTTTGACTTCGATCAACATTCTTACTTTTGTCAGCATTCTTGTTAAATGTGCTTGGATGAGTTTTACACAACATTCATTTTTTATGTTGTCCAAATTAGATGAATTTAACTTGTTGGAACTTATTGACCTCTTTGAAATAAAACTTGGAGACTTTAAATTCTCCTTTAAATATTGATTTTTATCAAACTCTTTCGTCACAAAGAGTTAAATCCTTTTGTATTTGAGTAAGTTTTAGTCACAAATTTCTCTTTCTCTATTTTTTCAAATAATTTTTTGATATGACGTGCTTCAAACATAGTTTTAGATAAATTGAGAGGTTCGTATATTGGGTTGCGTATTATTTAAACCCATATTTTGATATTAATTCTAACATGTTGGAGACAATAGATAATCATAAATATAAATGTCTTCAATAGAAATCATTGCAAAGTACAAGAATTAAATATCATAATTGAAACAAAATAATAAATAACAAAAAAATTAAAGCAAAGGACTTTGATAAATAATATTATCTGAAGATAATTCGTCTAGAAAACATTAGGTGAGATATTTGCCTCATCTGATGGAATCTGTGAGGAGGATGAAGATCCATTTTCTAGCTGCTCCAAATGTTTGTTCAAATTAAATTCACCGGAAGTTAACCAAGCTTCAAACTTCATTGTATCATGTACACTGAATCGGTCTATGGACTCCCACCAACCTATATCTCTAGCCTCATTCATTCGGTCTAATTTTTCATTTGCAATCTTTTCTCTTTCATCCAATTCATTAAGTATATCATTAAATTCACTTACTTTTTTGCGTGCTTGTGCAGCAACAAGTTGGTCACGTACACTTAATTTTGCTGTAGGATTTATAAAACGATCGATGACCACATTAGAGGTTGGACTAATAAAGGAATAAGGTATACCTTTCGGCGAAGACATAACAATTCCAAGATCGACATCACATTCTCTAACAAGTTCACAAGCTTTTTTGTATAAGCCAGAACGTCGTTTAGAGAATGTGGTGAATCGAGCAGATTCATTCTCTATTTTCGCCAATGGAATTTTTTGGCGTCCTGCTGTCTTCTTATGCTCCATGCTAGAATATAATAAAATATATTAGTTATTTATTTCTTAAAAAATATGTGTACAAAAAAGTTGAAATACCATGCGTATTTATATACATAAATTTCACAGTGGTCATTAAATTACTTGCCAAATATCCCAATAAAAGTAATATTTTCTTGATATTGAAAGTTATTATAGAAAATTTATATTAATTTTGATATTCAAAATCTGATTTTATAGTAACATAAATAAATCTAAAAGTTAATTTAAATAGGTAAGTTGTTTAATATACTAGATGAAATTTATCAATTTGTAATTAACTATTGTGAATATATTTGACCAATACTAGAATCTTTTGGTTATTTTATATTAACTAAATCAAATTTTGCACTTGCTCAAATAAGAATAAATCTACTATTTAACTTAAAAAGAAAATATATATTAATGTACTTAGAATTTAAAAATAATAGATCCTTCACCTTGTAAATTGATGTTCATTTAAGAAGAATAAACCTAAATAAGTCAAACACTCAAACTAATAATAATGAGTGAATGTATAATGATATGCGTAATTCATGTATTATTTAATTTTTACATAATAAGTATGTAATTTTACGTGTATTGGCTAGCAAAAATTAATAGTGAATCAGACCGGTCATTTGTGGAAAGATAGATGCCTTTATTTTATCAATTCCAAACTTCTAAGGGGTAGTTTGCTGTGAGGGATAACAACATATAGTTCCAGAATTAAAATATGATGCCACTTAATTTATTTTTTGGTTGGTCAATCTGGGATAACTTATCGCGTGTTTAATAATTAATATCGGGATAAGTTATTTCTACCCATAGATTGTATAGTAATCTCATCATATTTTTATCATGGGATAAACTCATTAAATAACAAAATTACCCTTCAAATCTTTTAATTTTTTTGTTGTATTTCACTTTCCTTTATTCATGATAATTTCATAATTACTTTTAAATATCTTTTAAAATTGTTTTCGTTATTGTGTTGTTTTATATTGAATCAAAAGGCTTTTAAAAGAATCTTCATTATATTTAAATAATTTGTAATTGGAAGCTTCCTCTATTTTTCATCATTCTTTTACTACGTGCAATGCTTCAGTTTGAATGTAAAGCGGATGTAATGCCTATTACTTTGTATCCAATTTCCAATCCCATTTGATTTTTTTTTTTTGCTTTTGTTTTCTTTTGTGTTGTATATGATTATGGTTAATGGTTTTACAAGCACAAGAATTAATTATTTTTTCCTTATTTGACAAATAATTTATTACCCTTTTTAAGCTCAATTGCCCAACCACTAACAAAATATTACATCCAAGAAACTTACTTTATTAATATATCTTTTGCTCCTCAAAAACACATTTCAATAGTTTGATGTCATTATGCAAAATCATAGTAACCAGAAAATACAAACAAGAGTATGTATTGGATAGAAAATTGGCACATAGTTGAACACACATAATATTCATGAGAATTCCTACATAAAAATATTTAAACTGAATAAAGTGAAAATGTTATTTTAAGAATGAATAACTAAAATTCTATATAAAAAAGTAGATATAAGAATCTAAATAAGGTTGAGCATATTTTTTATAAACAAACAACTTATTATTTGGAAGTATGCAATGGATATTATTTTTAGTACAACAAACAAACAGCCAATAAAAAATAATTCTTGAACAACTAATCTCAACATAACTTATCCTAGCATAATTTAAAATCAAACCAAACGAGCCCTAAGTGTACTAGACTTATCTTGTGTAATTAGACAATTTTTATTCTCATTGTTTGCTCAACAAGTAAGATTTCAAAGGCACGAAATGCTAGTACAAATGCACTTTTTCTAAAATATCATTTATCTGGATATTTATTAATCATCATAGAAAAATATTTTTATAGCAAACATATAATATATAATATGACATTAAAATTAAGTTTTACCATGATCATTATAGTGAAATGTTTCTATAAAGGATGATCATTATTGAGAAATCTGACTCTAGTAGTAAAAGTTGATATCATTCCAACTATTGTATCATTATAGATTCAGTATGATGGATATTCCCAGTATATCTGGTGAAATGAAATAACATACAAAATCACAATTTGAATATTCGCTCTTGAATAGTTGGAGAAACATTGTTATTGTAGTATTTTTTTTTTAGTTACATTTCTTAGCAATACTTATGAAAACTAAAGCGGAAGCAAAAAATTATGTTTAACACAAGACTGAACAATAAAAATCAAGAGATCCATGAGACTATAATACTAGTCTCTGAATAAAGCTAATACTACTTAAAATGAAATAAATAGTCTACTGGACATGGCCCCTAGCTACTGCAAAATAATTTCTAAGAACTAACTAAAACAAGATAGCAACAAAATCATGAAGTCGATCCCCGAATTAGGCGGACTCGCTGAATGCTGATTGGAATGTTGCAATCCAACAAGCCACCAATCTGAGCACGAACGCCTTAATTTACATAAAAAGGATGCAACATAAAAATGTACGAGGTCAATACGTGGAATGTACCGAGTATGAAAGGGACTCCAACAAACTCATATAAAGTAATATATGGAGGAACAGTGAAACAAGATTTCTAGAATCATAGTTAAAATAAAGGAATTCGAATTAAAATTTTGAGTCCATGCATAAGTGTTAGTTTGAAACCATATTTCAAAGCATATATATCAAGGTGAGTCTACATAAGAAACCTTGATTAATCATTTACATAAAATATCATACTTTAAATGAACCATATTGTAACACCTCGAGAATTAGGACTTGGAATGGAAAGGAAAAAGTTTTAGAAAGTTGTTAGGCAATTGGTCTACGGGTGATACTACAGTCTGTAGAAAGATCTAGGGTCCGTAGAGCCCAGCCATAGAAGTTGAGTTGGAATTGGAAATGTTAAGTCCCAGCGAAGGTTCTTACGGACCAACAACATGAACCATAGAAAAGTTGACGGACCGTAGACCGGTGTCCATGGAGAGTGAATTGGACTTGGAAGAATTTTTCACATGAGTTATACGAGAGGGTCCACAGACCGTAGAAAGTTACACGGCTCGTGGAAAGATTTCTGTGGAAACTTAAGCCAAAGTTGGTCTCCGGTACTTGGTTATACGGACAACCAATATGTTCCGTAGAAAGTTGTATTGACCGTAGGTCAGTCCGTAGAGTTCCCTGATAGTTTTAAAGAGGGGTTATTTCAATTTTTCCATGATTTCTAATCCTAAACCCCAACATTTTTACACCTAATAAAGGTTCAAAACACTTTCATTCGAACTTAACCTTCTCATTAAGCTTACAATACTTAGAGAAAGCATCCAAGAGGAGAAAAGCAAGAGTTTCAGTCATTTTCTTCAAGTTTCTTCAAGAACATCCTTCTTCCAGGCATGTAAGGCTAATCATAGTGATGGACTAAGTTTGTCCTCACGCCCTACATCTAATTTCAGTCAGTAAGAAGATAGTTCAGTATTCTAATCAAATTTTCCATGAAATTATATATACGAATTGTGTTCTTATTTCATATTCAGATTTCATAATTATGAATTGAGATTCTTGAGATGTTGTTCAGGCTTGTATTTTTGCGTGAACCCTATTTATTGAGATTTTTTCTAAAACTCTTTTGAAAAAGTACTTTCCTTATATTGATTTTGGAAAGTTAAAAGTGAATCCAAGAGAAATTTTAAAGTATGATTTTGAGAAAATTTTAAGGGAACCTAAATTGTTCCAAATGTATCATTTTTACATTGAAAAGAGAGTACTATTTTCAAAAAAGTATAAGGAGTTTTCAGAGAGATTCAGTACAACTTCAGTAACCTCTTAAAGAAATCTTTTTTAGAAATTATCTCAACTCAAAGAGTACTTTTACATGAGCATTAAGTTATATATTTTTGGAGTAGTATTGAGCATCGATTTGGGTGAGAGTTCAGATAACTTCTGACCTCATAAACAACGTAGTCATTGTGGGATGGATCTCTCCAACATTTGGGTGACTCCTCACTGCCTTTGAGCATGCATTTTATATGGATTCATGAGTTGAGTTATGTTCTATACTCCGTCAAGGTATAGGACAGTTCCGGCAATGTGGACGAGACGTTGTATTATTACGAGGCTCATAGTGATCATTGCCGGTTAGAGAAACTATCCAGTAAAGTAAAAGTAAATTTTATGCATCTATATTCAATTCAATAGTCTGTTATTATTAATTTTATTGTGAAGCTTAATGATTTATTTTCTATCTTATGCTTATGCTTTACATTGTGTTGAGTTATATTTCATCTTCTTAGTTCAGTTATTGTTTCATTCAACCTTATTACATATCATACATTCAATGTATTGATGTCATTGGACCTCCATCGACAGGCACTTCATTCAGATCATTCAGTCACTCATCAGCTTTTAGGTGAGGCCTTTGGTATTTTAGTTCTTTAATTATTTGTTAAGTTTGTTGTGGGTCTTGTCCCGATGTCTATCTAAAAAATAGTAGAGGCTTCATAGATAGACAGGGCTTGAGAGTCTTTTGGCATTTCCTTCCCATATGTTTTTCCAAAAACTATAATTATTACATTTAGTATTATCAAACAGTTTGGATTCATTATATGACTTAAATGTTTTCCTTTAGTTGTTTTAAACGTGTAGATGCTTGAGTAAGTCTTCCGTTAAGAAGTCAGCCAGGTCATTACTTCACTTGGGAACCAATAATGGTTCTTGAGTGCCAGCTACGTCCAAGGTGTAGGATTAGGGCATGACAAACTTGGTATTAGAGCACAAAGTTGAAGTGTCCTAGGGTGTCTATGAAGTCGTGTCTAGTAGTGTCCAACTTACCGGTGTAAAGCATGCCACATCGATGATATGGAGGCTATAAGACATTAGGAATTGTCTTATTTTTATACCCCCGTTCGTGCTATAGGATTTGACTCTATAAAGTTTCTTCAAATTCGTGCTAACACTTATTTTCATATCATGCCTTCACAAAGAAATGTTAGAGGAGGTCTTGATAGAAGGATTGTGGACCCTCAGGCACCACTAGTAACAGTTGGACCAGAGGTCCCAATGCATTTGTTCTGAGCCCCATCAGGATGATGTCACCACTGCTGAGTTTTGGAATGCCATCCAGATTATGGCAGAGGCTATGACAGGACAGGTTGGTCGTTAGAGAGAAAACTGTCAAGATGTTGTTGACACTTCCAAAGTTTGGGGGTTTTTTAGGATGACTCCCTCGTAGTTCACTGGGTCAAAGCTCAAAGAAGATCTAAAAAACTTTATGGATGAGCTCCAAAAAGGTATTTGAGTTTATGCATGTTCCTGATGTAAAGTGAATGGAATTGGATACATACTATTTCAAGGATATTTCTGGTATATGGTTCGACCAGTGGAGAAAGACTAGGAGAGAAGGTGCACCACTCTTAGGATGTACTCTTTTCGAGAAGGCCTTCTTGGGATGTTTCTTTCCCCAGATTTAAGAGAAGAAAATGTAAGATAGTTCCTTAACCTAAAGTAGGAGTCGATGAGTGTGCATGAATACAACCTCAAGTTCACCCATTTATCTTGCTATGCTCTGGAGATGGTGGCTGATATGAGGAGAAGAATGAGTTTGTTCATGTCGGGGCTCTCTCCCTATTCAAATAAGGAGTGTAAGGCAACAATGTGGATAAGGGACATGGAGATAACTACACTTATGGTTCATGTGCACAAGGTGTAGGAGGATAAGTTGAAGGACAGGGAAGAGTTTCGAATAAGAGAGCCAAGATAGCGATCCATTTGTCTGGCCACCAGAATATCGGAAATGGGAATCAATCATACATTGAAAAAAAGGTTATCTAGAACTTCTTCATCATCAATTTGTGTGCCTTCACCAAGGAACATAAATGATCACAAGAGTCAAAATTCCAAGAATTTCAAAGCTCAGGGTTATCAGTCTTAGGGTGGCACGACACAAGGAGCCACCTGGAGCCCAACTTGTGATATGTGTGGTAAGAACCATCCAGGAGAGTGTTGTAATGGCACAAACTGTTGTTTTAGGTATGGTTAAACAGGTCACTTTCTGAGAGATATCCCAAATGGGAGGCAAGGTAATGGGGGGCAATAGGGTCCAATCTTATGCAACATCTCTAGTAGACAGGGTTTCCTAAAAAGGGTGCTACTTTAGGAACATACAGGGGTACAATATGTTTGTATGCAATGGTTAGTCGTTAGCACCAAGAGAACTCGCCAGATGTTGTCACGAGTATGCTTAACGTCCTTTCTTTTGGTGTTTACTCCTTGCTTAATCTATGTGTGAGTTTATCGTTTGTAAATACTTTTGTATCCATGAGGTTTACTAGTTTTCCCGAACAACATCTTGAGATCTTCAGTGTTTCCAAACCTATTGGTGAGTCTACTCTAGCATAAAGAGTTGGTTGAGCTTGTACCATCTCCAATTATCATAAAGACGCTATGGCTGATTTAGTTGAATTAGACATGATGCATTTTGATGTCATTCTAAGCATGGAGTGGATTTATGCCTGTTATACCTTAGTCAATTGTAGAACTCTAGTAGTCAAGTTTCATTTTCCCAATGAGCCAGTCTTAGAGTGGAAGAGTAACCCAGCAGTGTGTAAGGGTCGTTTCATCTCATACCTTAAGGTCATAAAGTTAGTCTCTAAGGGGTGCATCTAGCATTTAGTTAGAGTTAATGACTCTATTGTTGAGACATCGCCTCTTCAGTCAGTTACAGTCATAAGTGAGTTCCCTGATATCTTTCCTGACGATTTTCCTAGTGTCCCTCTCCAAATGAAGATAGACTTTGGAGTTGATGTCCTTCCAGATAACCAACCCATCTCTATTCCTCCATATAAAATGTCTCCAGTTGAGCTAAAAGAGTTAAAAGAGCAGTTTAAAGATCTCATTGATAAGGGTTTCATCCGACCAAGTGTCTCACCTTGGGGTGCTCCCGTCCTATTCATGTGTAAGAAAGATAGTTCACTTAGGATGTGTATTGACTACCGCTAGTTGAACAAAGTCACCATAAAGAATAAATACCATCTCCCTAGAATGGATGACATGTTCAACCAACTTCAGGGTGCCACTTGTTTCTCCAAGATAGTCTTTAGATCTGGCTATCATCATTTGAAAGTGAGAGAAAGTGACATCCCTAATAGAGATTAAACGTTAAATGGATATGTTTGTTATCATGTTCATCAACGACATCCTAATCTATTCAAGGAATGAGGAGGATCATACCAATCATCTATGAATAGTCCTTCAAACACTCAAGGATCGGGATTTATATGCCAAGTTTTTAAAATGAGAATTTTTACTAGAATCCATCGAAATCTTAGGCCACATAGTGTATGGCGAAGGAATTCGAGTCGACACTCAGAAAATTGAGGTAGTGCAGAATTGGCCAAGACCCACAACCCCAGTAGATATAAGGAGTTTCTTGGGTTTAGTGAATTACTATAGAAGGTTCATCGAGAGGTTTTCATCTATTTTATCCCCTTTGATTAAGTTGACTCAGAAAAGAGTTAAGTTCCAATGGTCAAAGGTTTATGAGAAGAGCTTTCAGGAATTGAAAAGTCAGTTGACTGCTCCTCCAGTATTGACCCTACCAGAGGTACATATGGTTTTGTTGTCTATAGTGATGCGTCCTGAGTTGGGCTTAGTTGTGTATCGATGCAGAATGGTAAGGTTATAGCTTGTGCATCTAGACAACTTAAAATCCACAAGAGGAATTATCTGACTAATGATCTCGAGTTGGCGGCATTGGTATTTGTTCTTAAAATATGGTGTCATTACCTTTATAGTGTACATATGGATGTGTTCACAGACCACAAGTGTCAGGCCTCGAGCCTATACCCTAGATGTTGTTGGCACTCGAGAACCATTATTAATCCCCAAGCAAACCCTTACCCTGGCTGACTACTTAGCATAAGACTAACTCAAGCAATTTTAAGTTTTAAAACAGAATTTAAATTCAAAAGTCTCAGAACTTCTCAAAAGTCAAACTATTTCAAAAAAGTATACTCAAAATTGTCTGAAAATACTCTAAAAATAATTATAGTTTGTCAAAGTAGTTCAAAGGAATAATTATAGAAACTCAACACTAACTATCTATGAAGCCTCTATAGTTCAACATGGATGTAGGGACAAGACCCACGACACCTCAAAAGTGGGGTCCTCCAGAATGCAAGGAAGGCTCACCAAAGCTAGCACGAAGTGCAAAGTGATCTCAACGGAGCCCCTGTTGATGATCCTGAACACCTATATCTGCATCATGAAAAGATGCAAGTTGAATGACATCAGTACATTGAAAATACGAGTATGTAATATAACTGAGGAAAATAAATAACTGAACTGAAGAAGTTGAAGCAAGATACTCCACTGAATATAGAGAAATAAATGAGTGAAATCATTTAAACTTTACAAATACTTACTCATATCTGAACTCAACATATTAAGTGATATGATAAAAATACACTATTAACTCTATTTGGGAGATTCTCTAACCAACAACCATCACTATGAGCTAAGTGATGATACAACGTCTCACCCACGCTGCTAAAAATTTCCTATACCATGTCGGGGTATAAAACCTCTCAACTAAGTGGATCCACTAATCAATAAGGATTCATCTAAAAAGTATGATCCTTTACCCATGTTTGCAGACATGTTTTATAAGGTTTTTCTGAGTTTTGTAAACTCATCCCCATATCGGTGCTCAATAATACTCCTAATAATATACTTATGCTCAAATGTATAAAATATACTCTTTGTTTATTTTGAGGTAATTACTCAAAATAACCTCTTAAAAGAGGTAACAGCTCTGAAATATCTCTGAACTTATTAAAATTTAGAAATCAAACTTTCTCTTTTCTCAATGTAAAAATGATACATTCAGAACCATTAAAGTTCACTTAAAACTCTTCAAATAACCTATATGTAGGTTATAATCATGAAAACTATATCCAAAATTATATTGTGATCTGATCATTGATGACTCGGGAATTCATACTGCATAAACATTGATGGTATATCTAGATACTATACTACTTAAACATTGATGGCATACTCGACTGTCATACTAATCATGAATCGTAGTTATTTTCTCAATGTACAATGTGATACATTTCAGAATACTTTGTTCACTTATACTCTTAATCAAAATATGTTTTAAAGCTCTTTCCCAAAACTCATCTTTGCTATATAAGAAAATAAGTTTAAGACAAAATGTTTGCTTTGAAAGATTCTAAAAAATTATAACTCAGAATAGGGTTCATGCTGAAATATAGACATGAAGAAATCAACTAAAGGATCTCAATAACAATAAGGAAAACTCAATACTCTGAAATCAAGAACTCAAAACTCAATGATACTACTCATCTCAAGAATAATCAAAATCTAAGATAAAATAATTGATTAATCTTTTACTAAATTCAGATAGATGTAGGGCGTGAGGACGAACTAAGTCCATCACTATGATAGCCTTACATACCTGGAAGAATAAAATTCTTTAAAAAATTTGAAGAAGAATTGATTAGAAGATTTGAAACCCTCACTTTTGTCTTCCTTGCGGTTTTCTTGAAGATTAAGAGTAGAGAAGAATCTTTGATTGAAGCCTTAGGATTCTTGAAGAGAATCTTGAACTTGGAGCCTTTAGACCTTGAGAAATTGGAGAAATTCTTTCTTGGAGTTCTTGATCTTTCGATGAATGGAAATTAGAGATTTTGAGAGTTGTTATATGTATAATGATGTTATTAGTTTGTAAGATGGACTTAGGGAAGTTGATTTAGGGTAAAATCTCAAGAATACCCTTCTAGAAATGCAAGAAAACCATAAAAATCAAATAAAACGACCTTTTAATGAATATCATTGGCCAAATCGGTGATCTGGAGGTCTCCTTGCCAAATATACTTAGTGGATCGCCCAATGGGACTTAAGATCGCCCAAATGGACAAAATCTTAAGGTTTTCGGGACAATTTGGCGAGCTAATTTGGCGATTTGCCTACTCATTTGACGGATCGCTAATTGAGCAGGTGAATTCGCCAAATTTCCCAACTTGAGTATGTTCCAGTAAAACAACCATAATTTTTTACTCCAAACTTGGTGGCGTTGGAAAGAAGATTCATAGACCTTTAATGGTAAAGGTCATAAGCCACCTGATTCATTATATTCTAAGAAATATGAGTGTTAGAAGTTGACCTTTATATAAACTCATGAAGTAACTTACTCAATAGGAATGTTTTGAACTTGGCTTGGTGTTTGAAATCCCTTATGACCCTAGATCAGTTTAGATACTCTTGATTCATTTGGTACATGACTTTACAACACATGAGAAATTAGGACACCACCTGGTTTAAACTCATATACTTACGATGAACAGTTAAAATTGTAAGGGTAGAGTTGCGAGGTGTTATAGAATGATCCAGGTCTTAGGTTAGAAATTTTTGGGGTGTTACAATATTCCCCCTTGGGATAATTCATCCTCAAATGACGGTTAAACTGAGCATGGAAAGGAATGTAGTTACTCTTACTATTTTTCTGACTTTTGAACTTGCCTACTCACATAGGCGGAACTGTTTCATACTAAGAGTTTGGAAATTTCTGTAGCACATAAGTTACAAACGATATGGGTTTGAACATAGTCACACTCTAGCTGAAGTTATTTGACATGAAACAAGGGTATATGGGCACGAAGTAAGAACACGACTACTATGACTTAAGAAATATGACTGCTAGCTTTCAAGCTTAACAACACCTCTAAACCATGCCCTCCTTTATGAATACCACACCACATTAGCTGTAACACAGAACTCATACAAGGGTTTATAACTACTTTTACCAAGGTCTAAGTTAGACTATCTGCTCTAACTTACTGTTTTCAAACCTAACTCTAAATCACAAGGTGCTAAACATGAGATGTTTATACTAGTCTAAACCACAAGATTAAGGTTTTATACCTCTATAGGGAATCTCATCTCATGAATACTACTTTTTGCCACTACATTAAATCAACCTCGAGTCTTAATCAAGAAGCACCTAATGCATGATACAATCATCCATGTGTTATCAATGACACATCCAAGCCTAGAACTATCACCACTCCATGGACTCCTACTAACCAATCTTACTATGAATTTCTCATTCTCCCAGCATCTCTACAAGCTAAAATTTCATGCATTACAATCAGGAACTGACTAACTATTCTCATCTAACTATTACTCATAGTAAGAATTAATCTCATCCTTCCTCCACCTTTAAAACCATAGATGAAATATGCACACAACCATTACCAATATAAGGAACATCAACCTTCTCCTTCTATCATCACACAACTACAATCATCAACAACATTATCATAACTAAAAGGATCACTGAGGGAGATTAGAGCAAAAGATCATAAGCACAATTCATTCAAGGAATTTGATATAAGAATATGAATGACGTAAACTTATGTTGCTATCCATTGAGAGTAAATCATGAATTTGCAAGACTGAGCACACTATGAAACATGAGTGCTTATATGAATAGGTTCATATCATGAGACTAATATTCAAAAACTTACGGAGTAAGATTGAGATCAATGGGCTAAAGGCCTTGCCCCTCATTCTGGGAACTGAGCATAGATGTGAATCTATCTGAAGTGTATGCGCATAGGTCATGAACACAATTCTAATATTAGTGGAATCGATCGGGTGTTGTAATATTGATAGAATTTTGAGGAATACGCTAGATTATGAATGGATTGATATATCGCTAAAACTCTTTTTGAACACATCATTATCTGATTATCCACACTTGACTTGGTTTCTCATCTTAACATCTCCCTTTTAGGTCTGAAGCTATCCGTTTAAAGTATGAACTATTCCATTATCTCTAAACTAGTCTATATTCGATTTACTCTAATACTCGGAAAATTCTACTTCCATTGCTACTAAACTCTCCCCGGCAAGCACTACGATACCTTCTAAGTCTTCTTTTTGAGATACTTATCTTAACCTCTTCTCATTGGCTTATAAATTTGCTTATTCTAACTCTTAATAGTTCGACTTCTCCTTGTTAGTCTACTAATACCGCCTAAGTTCATATCTATCTAACTGGAGGAAAGTCGAATTATATTTGAAGAGGCTCATCACTATCTATATATGATCCATTCGACAAAACTCTTAAGGGTAATAAAAATGTTTACATCAGTCTACTCCATATTGAAAGCTCAAATATACTATCTAGGCACTCATATAAAATTATCAAATTAATTAGAACCTCGTCGGACTACATACGAACTCGGGTACACCTATTAATTCCCTTGTTAATCTAATCACTTAGCCACACTTTATTTCTCTCATCTAAGGTCACAATACCACACTCGTACAACTCACATTCATTGAAAACTAACACCTTAGTTCCTCACCTACTCTATATCAAATGTAACATATCAAATCCCAAAACTAACATCGTCACCCTCATATTGCCATCCTTTTTATCAGGACACTCATCTCAAATTCAAGCTTAGTGTCTAGTACGAAACACATATATCAATATAATTGCTCGCATACTATACTAACTTACAACTACTAGATAAATTAAGAAACACTCGCCCACTAAGACTTCATGACAAGTAGTCAATCTTTATCTCTCAATCTACCTATTTACAGATTACCGTCACATTCCATTTCATAATTTAAGGAACTATTTACCCTTTCACTACACATCATTGCCTAATTAGTTCGATAACCCTCTAAATACCATGGGGCTCTCCTTTTAAAAACATAATCCTAGCTTAGGTCTATCACCTCATGAATACTCTGCACTTTTATTCAACACCTATGCTTGGTCTTCACTAACATAATGTTACATCGTCATAAACTCCCTTTTGGTGAAAGTATACTCTAACGTATCCTGACTAGTAACTATTACACTACCTTCTATCATAAAATCCACACAAGATTACTACTTCCTAGCCTACAAATAAAGGAAAACTCCTCATAAATGTAACACCCCGTATTCGAAAACACCAAACTCTATAGAACTTCAGAACTGGCAGGTGTCACCGACGAGACCCACCCACGGCCCGTGGTCTGAACCATGGACCGTAGTAAGCGTTCGTGGCTGTCCACCCAGAAATCCCGAGAAGAACCCCAATCCACAGCCAGGACCTACGGACCGTAGGTGGGACCACGGCCCGTGGTTTAGGTTCGTGGATCATGGTCAGCAGCTCCCACCTCCAGTCGCCAAACGACGCCTGCCAGGATGGACCGACGGACCATGGAGTCAGTGGCCCCGACAGCTTTTAAGTTGGGGTCGTTTTGGTCTTTTCTCCTATGTGTTGGACCCCTAAACTACGTCATTTAACCCCTAAACTATGTGGTTTTGGTCAGTTTTAGCCTAGTAACTTAATCAGAACTTACCCAAAGTGATTCATTCACTAAAATTCATAAAAACTTAGAACCCAGAGAGGAGAAAGAGTCGACCAAACCCTTTCCAAGAACGCAACAAGGTTTTTTCAGTTCTAGCCTTGAAATCGAAAGATTTCTCCGTGAAATTCGTCACCAGGTATGTGGGATTTCGCTAGTGGGTTCCTTTCATCCACTAGGTCCCTAGAATTCAGTCAGATTCTTGATTCCCTTCATACTATTTAGACTTAGGGTTTCTTGAACTTTAGAACTTGTTGTGATTTAGCTGTTAGAATGTTCCAAATCAGATTATCATGTTGTTATAACATCGTTGCTTAGTTACTTGCATGAAATTCAGAAACCTAGTGGTGTAGATTCTCTTAGTTCATAAATTACACTAGCTAGGCCAGTTTAAATCGATATACATGCCCAGTTTTCGAATGTTCCATTGTTAGTCATAAATGTCAACTTCTCAGTTAGCATGTCAGAATAATGAGCTATCCAGTATAATTCAATCATGTTACATTGTTCACATTTCTAGTTGGGAGTAGGCTTAGACAGAGTGGACTAGGGTTCAACATAACCGAATGGTCCCAGAACTATGTGCCTCCGTAGGTTTGTAAGTCCCCTCTGTGGACATCATTTTAGTGATAACGCCAGTCATGCCTCTATACCTCTGGCAGGGTATATTAGGTCCTCTCGATGGGGCGTATACATCGGATTCCACGGTTAGCTCATGTGGTTTTATGTCGGTTATTAGTAGCTCCCACAGTCAGATTCTAGTGCATTTGACCAGGTTCCCAGTTATATGTCAGTATTCAATTTTAGCATGTTATGTACTTGGTCATTGCATTCAGTTCACTTCATTGTAGTATGGTTTCCAGTATGTTCAGATTATATCATTGTTCAGTATGTTGTTTCAGTTTATATGTTTTGTTCAGCTTTATTCTATCCTGCATGCTCAGTACATTCCAAGTACTGATGCATACTCTGTGCTACATCCTTTCATGATGTAGGTTCAGGTAGTCAGCATCCAGATCACGCATAGATCAGTTCCCGATCTCCAGTTCAGCAGCTTCAGTGGTGAGTCCTCATTCTTCAAGGACAATAGACACATTTCCTATTTCAGTCTTTTATTTGAGTTTCTGTTTTACTAGAGTTAGCTGGGGATATGTCCTAGCATCTCTAGTCAGTTAAAGGCTTTTTTCATACATAGACAGATTCAGCTTTAGCTTTTGATTTATAGTTCAGTATTGCTAAACTCTTTTTCAGTATTTATATATTCAGACTTAGATTGGGTATTCCCCATCATTTAGTCTATCTCATGTTTTAAGCTTCTGCACAATATTTCTTTTAAGTATGCTTATGATATACCAGCTCAGGATTAGCTTGGGGTCACTCGTGATCCTAGGTCCCGTATTTACGTCAAGGGGGTAGCCTCGGGGCGTGACAAACTTGGTATCAGAGCATTAAGTTTAAGAGTCCTAGGATGTCTGAAAAGCTGCACTAAGTAGAGTCTCTTTAATGTGTGTGAAGTACACCACATCTAATGAGAGGGAGGCTACGAAGTGTTTTAGGAAAAACTTCACTCTCTTACTATTCTTATCGTGTGTGGGTATGATCTCCTTTCTAATTCATCGTTATGCATTTCAGATCATGCCTCTTCGTAGAACTAACGCCAGCAATGCTAACAATGCTCCTTCAGTCCCAGATCAAGAGGTTTTGAATGTAGAGTTTCAGAATGCGATTCAGCTTTTGGCTCAGAGTGTGACTAACCAGAACAATCAGCAGGCTCTAGTTCCTCCCAATGCTAATAATGGTTCAGCTGCAGCCGGGGCTCGTGATTTCATTAGGATGAATCCACCAGATTTTCTAGGGTCGCAGGTTGGTGAGGACCCACAGAATTTCATCGATGAGGTTAAGAAGATCTTTGGAGTGATGCAGGTAACTGGGAATGATAGGGTAGAGTTTGCATCCTACTAACTCAAGGATGTAGCTCACATATGGTTTTCTTAATGAAAGGGAAACATGAGTACTGATGCAGTTCCTATGACTTGGGAATGCTTTACTGGAGCTTTTCTGGACAGGTTCTTTTCGAGAGAGTTGAGGGAGGCTAAGGCTCAGGAATTTGTGAATTTAAGGCAAGGTACAATGTCAGTCCAAGAGTACGGACTCAAGTTCACCCAACTCTCTAGGTATGCCCTATATATGGTTGTTGATTCGAGGGCACAAATGAGTAAGTTTCTGTATGGAGTGTCTGACTTGGTAAAACCAGAGTGCAGAAATGCTATGTTGTTAGATGAGATGAATATCTCTAGGCTCATGACTCATGCTCAGCAGGTTGAAGGAGATAGGCTTAGGTAACTAGCTAAGGACAACAAAAAAGCTAGGATAGGTAACTATGAGTATTCTCAGCAGATATCAGGTGGTGGAAATTGCTTGCAATTTCAGCAAAGATCTTCAGCTCCAGCACCTTCATCAGCTAGTGCTCCATCCCTAGGTTTTGACAGGATCATAAAAGTAGGGCATCGGGCTCTAAGTCTAAAATGAGTATTTCAAGTAGCAGAACCTACCCAACTTGTCCAAAATCTAATAAGAACCATCCGGGGGAGTGTCTTGGGAAAGGAGGGTGTTTGGATGTGGTCAGTCTGGTCACAGATTGAGAGATTTCCCTTCTTCTAAACAAGGACAGGGAGGTAACAATAGTAGGGCTCAGTCTACAGCTCCAGCAGCATCAGCAGGTCGCCCAACTCAACAGGGTACTTCATCTAGTACATGTGGCGGTCAGCGCCAGAACAAGTTGTATACTCTTCAGGCTCACCAAGACCAGGAAGATTCTCCTGATGTGGTCACTGGTACATTACGAGTCTTTCATTTGGATGTTTATGCTTTGTTAGATCCAGGGGCTACTCTTTCCTTTATAACTCCGTATATATCAGTGAACTTCGGTGACAGTCCAGAAACTCTTTCAGAACCCTTTTCAGTCTCTGCTCCAGTAGGTGACCCAGTTATAGCTAGAAGGGTGTACATAAATAGCCCTGTCTCAGTCTCTCAGAAAGTCACCTTAGTAGATCTTGTAGAGTTAGAAATGGTAGACTTTGATATTATTCTAGGTATGGATTGGTTACATTCCTGTTATGCCTCAGTCGATTGTAGAACCAGGGTTTTTCGATTTCAGTTCACAAACAAACCAGTCTTAGAATGAAAGGGTAGTAGCTCAGTGCCTATGGGTCGATTCATTTCTTACCTTAAGGCTAGAAAGATGATTTCCAAGGGGTATATATATCATCTTGTCTAGGTTAAGGATTAAAACTCTGAAACCCCAACTCTTGAGTCAGTTCCTGTAGTCAATGAGTTTCCATAAGTATTTTCAGAAGATCTTTCCGAAATACCTCCAGAAAGGGAAAAACACTTCGGAATTGATCTCCTTCCAGATACCCAGCCTATTTCGATTCCTCCTTACAGAATGGCTCCAGCAGAGCTTAAGGAATTGAAAGAGCAGTTGAAAGACCTTCTAGATAAGGGCTTCATCAGACCTAGTATTTCGCCATGGGGTGCGCTAGTGCTGTTCGTGAAAAAGAAAGATGGTTCTCTTAGAATATGCATTGACTATCGGTAGTTGAACAAAGTCACAATTAAGAATAAGTACCCTATCCCAAGGATTTATGACTTGTTCAACCAATTTCAGGGTGCTAGTCATTTTTTGAAAATAGACATCAGGTCCGATTATCATCAGCTCAGAGTCAGAGATAGTGACATCCCAAAAATAGCCTTCAGAACTCAGTATGGTCATTATGAATTTGTAGTTATGTCATTTGGACTAACCAATGCTCCTGGAGCTTTCATGGATTTAATGAACAGGGTATTCAAGCAGTATTTGGACTTGTTCGTTATCGTCTTTATTGACGATATTCTCATTTAGTCTAGGAATGAGGGAGAACGTGCGACTCATTTGAGGGTTGTCCTGCAAACTCTCAAAGATCGCTAGATATTCACTAAGTTTAGCAAATATGAGTTTTGGTTGCAATCTATTACTTTTCTTGGACATATAATATCTAGCAAAGGGATCCGAATGGATTCTCAGAAAATAGAGGCAGTGAAGCAATGGCCCAGACCCACCTCTCCTACAGATATCAGAAGTTTCTTGGGTCTAGCCGGTTACTACAGAAGGTTTGTGGAAAGATTTTCATCCATAGCTTCCCCATTGACTAAGTTGACTCAGACAAAGGTTAAGTTCCAGTGGTCAGATGAGTGTTAGAAGAGCTTTGCAGAATTGAAAACTAGGTTGACTACAACTCCTGTTTTGACTTTACCAGAGGGTTCAGACGGTTATCTGATCTATTGTAATGCATCCAGAGTCGGCCTACATAAAAAAAAACAAGAAAATGAAAAATAGCGAGGTAAGGTTATAGCTTATGCTTCTAGACTGCTTAAGGTGCATGAGAAGAACTATCTGACTCATGACCTCGAGCTGGCAGTCGTAGTATTTTCCCTAGAGATTTGGAGACATTACTTGTATGGTGTTCACGTAGATGTGTTCACAGATCATAAGAGCCTCCAGTATGTGTTCACCTAGAAATAGTTGAATCTTCGTCAGAGGAGATGGATTGAATTCCTCAAGGATTATGATATGAATGTGCTTTACCATCCTGGTAAGGCCAATGTAGTAGCTGATGCTCTTAGCAGACTATCTATGGGTAGTATAGCACATGTTGAGGAAGGAAGGAAGGAATTAGTGAAGGATGTTCACCGACTTGCTCACTTAGGAGTTTGCCTTATGAACATATCAGATGTTGGTGTGACAGTTCAGAATGTGTCAGAATATTCGTTGGTAGCAGAGGTTAAGGAGAAACAAGACAGTGATCCTATACAGCTTCAGTTGAAGGGTGTAGTTCATCAGCAGAAAGTTGAGGTTTTCTCCTAAGGGGGAGATGGTGTGCTTCACTACTAGGGTCATTTATGTATTCCTAAGGTGGGGAGTTGAGGCAGCAGATCCTTACAGAAGACCATAATTCCAGGTATTCTATTCATCCAGGTGCCACTAAGATGTACCGTGATCTGCGGGAAGTCTTTTGGTGGAATGGCATGAAAAGGGATATAGCAGATTTTGTGGCTAAGTGCCCTAATTGTCAACAAGTGAAGGTAGAACATCAAAACCAGGAGGTATGACTCAAGAGAATAACATTCCTACATGGAAGTGGGAAGTGATAAACATGGATTTCTTTACGGGTTTACCTCATACTCATAGACAACATGACTCCATTTGGGTGATAGTAGATAGAGTTACTAAGTCCGCTCACTTTTTGGTTGTCAAGACTACAGATTCGGCGGAGGACTACACCAAGCTTTACATTAATGAGATAGTCAGGTTGCATAGGGTTCCTATGTCTATCATTTCAGATAGAGGTCCTCAGTTTACCTCTCATTTCTGGAGATCGTTTCAGAAAGGTCTTGGTACCCAGGTTAATCTTAGCACAACATTTCATCCACAGACGGATGGACAGGCAGAGCGTACCATTCTGACTTTAGAGGACATGCTGAGAGCTTGTGGGATTCATTTCAAGGGCAGTTGGGATGATCACCTTCCTCTTATAGAGTTCTCCTACAATAATAGCTATCATTCCAGTATTCATATGGCCCCTTATGAGGCATTGTATGGGCATAGATGTAGATCTCCAGTTGGTTGGTTTGAGGTAGGTGAAGCAGCCTTGATAGGGCCAGATTCGGTTCATGAGGCTATGGAAATAGTTCAGCTTACTAGAGATAGACTAAAGACTGCCCAGAGCCATCAGAAGTCCTATGCAGATGTAAGGAGAAGGGACTTGGAGTTCCAAATCGATGATTGGGTTTTCCTAAAAGTGTCACCTATAAAAGGGGTGATGAGATTTGGCAAGAAAGGGAAGCTCAGTCCACGGTATGTAGGTCCTTACAAGATTCTAAAAAGGGTTGGTAAAGTGGATTATGAGTTAGAGTTGCCAGCAAAGAAGTGTGTGGGTGATCCAGCAACTATTGTACCGTTAGAAAGTGTGGCTGTGAAGGATAGTCTCACTTATGAAGAGGTGCGAGTTGAAATCCTTGATCGTTAGGTTCGTAGGTTGAGGAATAAATAAGTTGCTTCAGTGAAGGTTTTATGGAGGAGTCAGTCCGTAGAGGGAGCTACTTGGGAAGCAGAAGCAGCCATGAAGGCCAAGTATCCTCATCTCTTTCCTTCCGATTCCATTCCAGCTTGAGGCAATAGTTCCTCTCTAATCTCTCAGTTTAATCTTGCATAAATTCAGTCTTAGTATCATGTTCCTTTAGTTATACTTACATTTTCAGCGTATTTTCATGTTCTTGGAACTCAGTTCAGTCAGAAATCAGTTTTAGCACTTAGGGGTAGGGTGTGCAACTCCTTCCTTCCCTCTTTCAGCTAGTTTAGACTTCATTCGAGGACGAATGTTCCCAAGGAGGAGATAATTTAACATCCCGTATTCGAAAACGCCAAAATCTGTTGAACTTTAGAACTGGCAGGTGTCATCGACGAGACCCACCCACGGCCCGTGGTCTG
Source organism: Solanum etuberosum (assembly GCA_029582245.1). Taxonomy (NCBI): domain Eukaryota; kingdom Viridiplantae; phylum Streptophyta; class Magnoliopsida; order Solanales; family Solanaceae; genus Solanum; species Solanum etuberosum. The sequence goes on along the minus strand of JAJONR010004939.1, from coordinate 18,508 downwards.
AACCATAGACCATAGGAAGGGTCCGTGGCTGGCCACCCAGAAATCCTCAGAAGAACCCCGACCCATGGCCAAGACCTACGGACCGTAGGTGGGACCACGGCCCGTGGTCCAGGTTCGTGGATCGTGGTCAGCAGCTCCCACCTTTAGTTGCCAAATGACGCCTACCAGGACGGACCGTCGGTGGCCCCGACAACTTTTAAGTTGGGGTCGTTTTGGTCTTTTCCCCTATGCGTTGGACCCCTAAACTACGTCGTTTAACCCCTAAACTACATGGTTTTTGTCATTTTTAGCCTAGTAACTTAATCAGAACTTACCCAAAAGGATACATTCACCAAAATTCATAAAAACTTAGAACGCAGAGAGGAGAAAGAGTCGACAAAACCCTTTCCAAGAGCACAACAAGGTTTCTTCAGTTCCAACCCCAAAATCGAAAGATTTCTCCGTGTAATTCGTCACCAGGTATGTGGGATTTCACTAGTGGGTTCCTTTCATATACTACGTCCCTAGAATTCAGTCAGATTCTTGATTCCCTTGATACTATTGAGACTTAGGGTTTCTTGAACTTTAGAACTTGTTGTGATTTAGCTGTTAGAATGTTCAAAATCAGATTATCATGTTGTTGTAACATCGTTGCTTAGTTCCTTGCATGAAATTCAGAACACTAGTCGTGTAGATTCGTTTAGGTCATGAATTACACTAGCTAGGCCAGTTTAAATAGATATACATGCCCTAGTTTTCGAATGTTCCAGTTTCAGTTATAAGTGTCGCATTCTCAGTTAGCATGTCAGAATAATGAGCTATCAAGTAATTCAACTATGTTACATTGTTCATATTTCTAGTTGGGAAGTGGACTAGGGTTCAGTGTACCCGAATGGTCCCAGAACTACGTGCCCCCGTAGGCTTATAAGTCCCCTATGTGGGCATCATTTTAGTGATCACGCTAGTCATGCCTCTATACCTCTGGCAGGGTATATTGGGTCCTCTCGATGGGGTGTATACATCGGACTCCACGTTTAGATCACGTGGCTTTATGTCGGTTATTAGTAGCTCCCACAGTCAGATTCTAGTGTATTTGACCAGGTTCCAGTTATATGTCAGTATTCAGTTTTAGCATGTTATGTATTAGTCATTGCATTCAGTTTACTTCATTTTAGTATGCTTTCCAGTATGTTCAGATTATATCATTGTTTAGTATGTTGTTTCAGTTTATATGTTATGTTCAGCTTTATTCTATCATGCATGCTCAATACATTTCAAGTATTGACGCATAGTCTGTGCTACATCCTTGCATGATGTAGGTTCAGGTACTCAGCATCCAGATCACGCATAGATTCGTTTCCGATCTCTAGTTCAGCAGCTTCAGTGGTGAGTCCTCATTCTTCGAGGACAATAGACACATTTCTTATTTCAGTCTTTTATTTTAGTTTCTGTTTTACTAGAGTTAGCTGGGGACATGTCCTTGCATCTCTAGTCAGTTAGAGGCTTATTTCAGACATAGACAGATTCAGCTTTAGTTTTTGAGTTATAGTTCAGTATTATTAAACTCTTTTTCAATATTATATATTCAGACTTAGATTGGGTATTCCCCATCATTTAGTTTATCTCTTGTTTTAAGCTTCCGCACAGTATTTCTTTTAAGTATGCTTATGATATGCCAGCTCAGGGTTAGCTTGGGGACACTCGTGATCCTAGGTCCCGTGTTTACGTCAAGGCGGTAGCCTCGGGGCATGAGAATAAATGACTTACTAGGTAGATTTACTCAATAACTATCCCCCTTTTTTTTAGGTTACTACATCTCTAAATGCATACTCCTAACTCCAGGCTCTTATTCTACTACTACTTATAACATTGTAAGTGATCATACTATCTTTTCAGATGAAAATAATATCCAAGCTCTAAACATACTTCTCTCTTAAAGGGTATCGCCTGAAAAAAGGTTTAGAGAAGAGAGTCTGGGAGTGCATCTCACTTTTAGCTCGAATGCACGATTCATATGAATAAGATTGCATTCTTTTGAATCAATACACTTAATCCACACTAACTGGCTTCTCTCAAACCCTATGTAATCTTTTTACTTTCTGAAGACTTTACCTGAAAGTAACTCATTGATAAAAAATGGGGTTTTGTTATTTCAACCCCCTTGAGTATGAGGGTTAGTCGAATGAATTTGATAAATGCACAAGTATGAATAAGTTCCTTATGGCACACTTCTGTTACACGATTTAGAGTATGAAAGAAATGATTTTTTTCTTAAATTTCTATAGTCCTTCATTTGTAGAAGTGGAATCCTCACAATCATAAATAATATTCTGCTGACACGTCATCATAGACACCCTAGGACACTTGAACTTTGTGCTATGATACCAAGTTTGTCACGCCCCGAGCCTATACTCTAGACATGGCCGACACTTGAGAACCATTACTGATCCCCAAGTGAACCCTTGGCCTGGCTGACTACTTAGCGAAAGACTAACTCAAGAAAATTTAAACTTTTTAATGAATTTAAATTCAAAAGTTTCAAAATTCAAACTATCTCAAAATAGTATACTCAAAACTGTCAGAAAATACTCTGAAAATAATAATAGTTTGGAGGAAATACTGACAGAAACTCAACACTAACTATCTATGAAGCCTCTATATTTAAACATGGATGTCGGGACAAGACCCACGACACCTCAAAACTCCTAAATTGAAAGATAAAAGTGGAATCCTTTGAAATGCAGGGAAGGCTCACCAAATCTAGCACAAAGTGCAAAGTGATCTCAACGGAGGGCCTATTGATGATCTTGAACACCTATATCTATATCATGAAAAGATGCAGGTCGAATGACATCAGTACATTGAATGTACGAGTATGTAATATAGCTGAGGAAAATAAATATCTAAACTAAAGAAGTTGGAGTAAGATACTCAACTAAATGTAAGGAAATAAAGAAGTGAAAGAATTTAAAATTTACAAATACTTACTTATCTCTGAACTCAACATATTTAGTGATCTGATAAAAATACACTTTTAACTCTATTTGGAGATTCTCTAAGAGACAACCATCACTATGAGCTACGTGATAATATGACGTCTCGTCCACGCTGTCAGAACTATCCTATACCATGCCGGGGTATAGAACCTCTCAAATAAGTGGATCCACTAAGAAATAATGATTCATCTAAGAAGTATGATCCTTTACCCATGTTGGCAGACATGGTTTATGAGGATTTTGAGTTGTGTGAACTCATCCATATCGGTGCTCAATATTACTCCCAATAATATACTCATGATCAAATGTATAATATATACTCTTTTATATGGCCTATGAGTTGGAGCTACCCCTAGAGTTAGCGGTTTTCCACCAAGTATTTCACATCTCCAAGCCAATCCTTCTCTCGTTGTGCCTATAGAGAGTATTAGTGTGAAGGAAAATTTATCCTTTAAAGAAATCCTATTCAGATACTTGATTGCCAGGTTCTCAAGTTGAGGACCAAAGAAGTTGCTTCAGTCAAAATTCTGTGGAGGAATAAGTTTGTTGAAGAGGCTACATGGCAAGCCGAAGAGGAGATGAAAGCTTGATACCCTTATCTCTTTCCTCCAATTCCGTTTCAGTTTAAGGTATTAAATCTTCCTAAGTCATCATTCAAATTTATGTGTTTCAGTCATTCTCATGCTTTTTGTATGTATGTATATTCATTACACTCAGCTTTTACTTCGAGAGTTAGTAAAAAAATCAATCCTTTTCTCAATTTCAAGAACTTTGCATATTGATTGTGTGTATTGCAAGTGTATTAGATCTCATTCAAGGATGAATTTTTCCAAAGGGGAGATATTAAAACCTCGTAAATTGGTTCTTGGATTGGAAAGGAAAAAGTTGCAGAAAGTTGGTGGTGCAAATGGTCTAGGGACAGGACTACGGTCCGTATATTGCCCAGCCATAGAAGTAGAGTTGGAATTATGGAAATTTCAAGTCCTAGAAAAGGTTCCTACGGACCGAAAAGATGGGTCGTAGAAAAGTTGACAAACCATAGACTAGTGTCCGTGGAAAGTCAATTGGACTTTGATGAGATTTTAGACTTGAGTTCTACGAGAGGGTCCACGGACCGTAAAAAGTTTTTCAGCCCGTGTAAACGGTTCCGTGGAAACTTAACCCAAAGTTGGTCTCCAACAATACGGTCTTTAGTCATTTCCACCCTTTCTAAGCCTAAACCCTGACGTTTTTACAACTAATTAAGGTTCAAAACAATTTCATTCAACCTAAACCCTCTCATTAAGCTTTCAAGTCCTAGAGCAAGGATCCAAGATTAGAAAAGCTAAGGTTTCAATCATCTTCTTCAAGTTTCTCCAACAATATCATTCTTCAAGGTATGTAAGGCTACTCATAGTGATGGACTAATTTCATCCTCATGCCCTACATCTAATTTCACTGAGTAAGAAGTCAGTTCAATATTCTACCCAAAGTTTCCATGAAATTCTAGATACAAATTGTGTTCTTATTCTGTATTTTGATTTTTTTTTTTATGAATTGTGATGTTTTATGCATTGAGATTCTTGAGTTGTTCATGCTTGTATTTTCACATGAACCTTATTTATTGAGATTTTTCTAAAAGTCCTTTGAACAAGTATTTTCCTTAAATTGGTTTCGGAATGTTAAAAGTGAGTCCAAGAGAAATTTTAACGTATAATTTTGAGAAAAGTTTAAGGTAACCTAAATGGTTCCAAATGTATCATTTTTACATTGAATAAAGAGTACTATTTTCAAAAAAGTATAAGGAGTTTTCCGACAGATTCAATACAACTTCAGTTACCTCTTATATATGTCTTTTGAGAAATTATCTCAACTCAGAGAGTACTTTTACATAAGCATTCAGTTATATATTTTGGGGGTAGTACTGAGCACAGATTTGGGTAAGAGTTTAGATTACTTTTGACCTTATAAACCACGTAGCCAGGGTGAGATAGGATCGCACTGACATTCTAGCGATTCCTCACTCCCTTAGAGCATGCCTTTTATATGGATCCATATGTTTATTTATGTTCTATAATCCGGAACGGTAATAGGACAATTTTGGCAATGTGGGTAAGACGTTGTATTATTAGGAGACTTATAGTGATGGTTGTTGGTTAGAGAAACTCCCCAGTAAAGTAAAGAGAAATTTTTTTTATATATATATTCAGTTTGATAGTGTGCTATTATTACTTTTATTCTGAAACTGAAATGATTTTTTTCTATATTATGTTTATGCTTTCATTCAGCTGAGTTATATTCCAGCCTCTCACTTCAGTTATTATTTTATTCAGCCTTATTGCATACCGTACATTCAGTGGACTGATGTCATTAGACCTGTATTATTTAATGATGATGATACAGGTACTTAGGATCATCAGAAGGTGCTTCATTGAGATTATTCTGTCACTCGTCATTTTTTAGGTAAGGCCTCCTAGATTTTGGAGGACTCCAGTATTTTAGTTCTTTAGTAGTTTATTTAATGTTATCGTGCGTCTTTTTCTGACGCCTATCTTTAAAACAATACAGGCTTCATAGATAGACATGTCATGAGAGTCTTTCAATATTTTCTTTCTACATGTTTTGCTAAAAACTATTACTGTTACATTCAGTATTTTCAGAAAGTCTGGATTCATTATCTGACATAAATTTTTTCCTTAAGTTGTTTTAAGCTTATTGATTCTTGAGTAAGTCTTCTGCTAAGTAGTTATCCAGGCCAAGGGTTCTCTTGGAAACTAGCAATGGTTCTCGAGTATCGACCATATCCAGGATGTAGGTTCGGGGCGTGACACATATAAACTTAAAACATATCATAAAAATTAATAACCGGGAGTTTCTTGTAACCAACATATACCATGTGAACTCATGATGTCCAATAGCTAACCAGTTGGAAGGGCTGCCCTATACCTTGGCAAAGAATCAGACCATATCATATCTATGTGGATACACTAATTTGAGCCTCATATGGCTGAATGGTCAACTGTCAAAGCAGTAAAACATAATCCTATGGTGTCACATAGTTATGAGACTTGAGTTTTCTAAATCAGTGTCATCTCGTTGCTAAATAATCCTCCCAAAATAATATATATTCATATAATTCTCATATGTATGAAAACTATCTATCTATTTGAATCATACGTGAGACTAAGCTCAAAAGTCATATCTAAATAACCTGAATTTAGGTTGAAATTCATATCATGCTAGCTTTCATGATTAAAAGTCATAAAGATTTGAATGACCATAAAAATCATGTTAAATCGGTACAATAAGGTTTTAAAACAAGTGAAACAATAATGAAAGCGTAAATTAATGAAGAAAGATCATAATTTTATAGATACCTTAGCTTAGCGTCTAACACTCTTGTAAACTTCTTGAGAATAAAAATACTTTAGGCATGAAAGTCAATAAATGCTCTCATTGAAGCCTTATATACCTGAGAGATTGATATTTGAAAGAAAAACTTGGCTTGAAAGACTTGAAACCCTAGTTTTGCTTTTCTTGCGATTTGCTTTTCAGAGTTAAGAGCATAGAAGAGAAATAAATTTGAAAACTTGATGAAATATGTTTCCCTAATAGAAGTTAAAAACATCTTGGTTAGAGTTAGGAAGAATGGGAACAAACAAAAACAACCCCAATTTAAAAGCTGTTAGAAACCTTCCACGTGGCCATCTACAGTCTGTGGTTTGATCTACGGGCCGTAGATTCCATCTGTATAAGTCAAAATAAAATTTTTATGTTCTAAATTTCATTCAACTGGCCCAAATTAAAGTTCATAATTGGGTTTACGACCCGTAATCCGATCGTTGGATATCAGGTCCAAAAATGAGTTTCAGAACTTTATTATGCAGACCCAAATTACGTTCATAGATTATTTTACTACCCGTGATTGGGTCCGTAAGAATCACACCAAGAAAATGACTTTTAGAAGTTGCTTTTATGACTGATAAATATGGGTCGTACATCCATTTACGACCCGTAATGGAGTTCGTAGTTGCTGACTCTAAAAACTCTATTGGGGTAATCTCTGGTTAAAAATGTCATTACATTTTTCACCAAACTCCAAATGATTTAAACTTGTTGGCTTTGGAAACAAAACTCATAGTCCTTTAATTTGATAGGTTATGGACTACCTATTTCTTTATATGCTAAGAGATATGGTGGTTTGAACTTGATCATATACTTCAGAGATATGTTGATATACTTGTGGAGGGTTGGACCATTTCTCATGGTAGTGTCGTACTCAGGGTCGGAGAGGACCCGAACCCAATTTTTCAGGCCAAACTAGATCAGTGACAACACATACTAGAGGCTCATGCAATGTTCGGTCAGGTAGAGGCGCCAATGCATCTAGTAGTGGTGCTACAACATAGTAGAGTAAGGGTAGTGGTACCACCCAGGCTGAAAGTGGTAGAGGAGGTCATCTTTATGTATTCCCAGGGAGGCCAGAGGCTAAGATTTATGATGTAGTTATTACAAGTATCATCCCAATCTACCATTGATCTGCATCTGTAGTGTTTGATCCAGGGTCTATATTCTCGTTTATGTGGCTTTATTTTTGCTAGCTTTTATATGATATGTGAGCGCATGTATGTGCCTATTAGTGTTTCTAAAACCCGTGGGTGGCCCCTTAGTAGTGGATTGAGTGTAACGATCTTGTCTCATTTCTTTGGCGGGGTATGACACTTGGGTAGACTTGATCATTATAGGGATGGTAAACTTTGATGTTATCTTGGGCATGGATTATCTTTCTCCTTATTATGTTATTCTTGACTGTAATGCTAAGATTGTGACCATAGTGATACCCGGTGTTTCGAGGGTTGAGTAGAGGGAAGCTAGTGCTTCTTACCCTAGAAAAATCATCTCCTTCATCTATGCTCAGAGACTGTTGGAGAGAGGGTGTTTGAATTACTTAGCTTTTATACGGGACACTAGTGTTGATCCACCTCACATGGATTTAGTTACCGTGGTTTGGGAGTTTTTATATGTGTTCCCTTATGATCTTCAAGGTTTTTTCTCCTGATAGGGATATTGAATTTTCTATTGACTTGGAGCTGGGTACTAAGCCCATTTCTATTCCTCCTCTCTAGTAAAATTGAAGGATCAAGATTTGTTGAGTAAGGGGTTTCTTCACCCTAATGTGTCACCTTAGAGTGCCTCAATATCGTTTGTAAAGAAGAAGGATGGGACTATGAGGATGTGTATTGACTATATGTAGTTGAACAAGGTAATGATGAAGAACAAGTATCCTCTCCTGCGTATTCATGATTTATTTGATCAGCTTCAGGGAGCATCGTTGTTCTCTAAGATTAATTTGAGGTATGGTTATCATCAGTTGAAGATTAGGGCATCGGATGTCCCTAAGACATCCTTTCAAACTCTGTATGGCCATTATGAGTTCCTAGTGATGTCCTTTAGGTTGACTAACACTCTTGTAGCATTCATGGAGTTGATGAACACAGTGTTTCGACCTTACATAGATTCATTTGTGATTGTCTTCATTGATGATATTTTGGTATACTCCAAGACCAAGGAGAATCATGTTCTATACTTGAGGATTGTACTTCAGAGGTTGAGGGTTGAGAATTTGTATGTAAAGTTCTCAAAGTGTTAGTTCTTGCTTGATCCTGTGGCATTTCTGGGACACATGGTATCCAAGGAGGGCATTAGAGTGGATCCGACCAAATTGAGTCAGTTAGAGGTTGGACTCGACCTACTTCTCCTACTGAGATTTAGAGTTTTGTGGGTTAGCAAGCTATTACTGGATGTATGTTCAGAGTTTCTCCACTATTGCAGTCCTATTAACCAGATTGACTCGATATAAATTGTTTTTTCAGTGGTCCAATGAGTGTGAGGAGATCTTTCAAAACCTTAAAACTTTATTGACTTCGGCTCCTGTGTTGACTCTACCGGAAGAGGCTGTGGACTTTACAGTTTATTGTGAGGCTTTAGGAGTCAGTTTTGGTGGGGTCTTGATGCAGAAGGAGAAGGTGATTGTGCATGGTTCTAGGTAGTTTAAGGCCTATAAGAAGAACTACTCTACTCATGATTTAGAGTTAGATATTTTGGTCTTTGTGCTTAAGTTATGGCATCACTATTTGTACGGATGCATTGTGAGGTCTTTACTGATCATCCGAGTCTTCAGTACATCTTCAATAAGAGAGATTTGAACTTGAAGTAGATTAGATGTTTGGAGCTGTTGAATGACTACTACATGACTATCCTATACGATCCAGGGAAAGCCACTGTGGTGGCCGATGCTTTGAGTAGGAAGACTCCTAACATGAGGAGTCTTGTCGCACTCAGTATTGAGGAGAGACCATTGGCGAGAGAGTTCAAAGATTAGCTAACAGTCTAGTCTGGTTGAAGATTTTAGAGGAGAGTGGTGGCATGCTTGCTTTTATTGAGGATCGTTCTTCTTTGGTTGAGTAGATCTGTGAGGGTCATTTTGATGATGAGAAGTTATGCCTTATTCGAGATAAGGTGTTGAGGGGTGAAGTCAAGGAGGTTGTGCTTGATTTCGATGGGTGTTGAATTTGAGGTAGGATTTGTGTGCCCAAGGTGGGCAAATTTATTAGATTGATTCTAGAGGAGGCTCATCATTCACGAATTATATTCATCCGGGAGCGGCTAATATGTACCACAATCTAAGTCACCATTACTAGTGGTGTGGTACGAAGAAGGATATTTCAGAGTTTGTGTCTAGGTATTTGACTTGCCAACAGGTCAAGTGTGAGCATCAGCAACTTAGAGATGTGTCTTAGAGGTGTGTCTTAGAGGATGTCCATTCCTACTTGGAAGTGGGAAGGTATCACCATGGAATTTGTTATGGGCTTAACTACCACCGTGGGTGGTTATGATTCTACTTAGGTGGTTGTTGACAGGTTGACCAAATCCGCCGATTTCATCCCAGTTCAGGTGAAGTACACGGTGGAGATGTTGGCTCAACTCTACATCAGTCAAATAGTCCAACTTCATAGGGTTCTATTTCCATTTTCTCCAATCGAGGTTCACTATTTACTTCTCACTTCTAGATAGCCTTATAGAATAGTTTGGGTACTCAGTTAGACATGAGTACAACTTTTAACCCTTAAATGGACAGACAGTCTGAATGGATGATTCAGGTATTGGAGGACATGCTTTGAGCGTGCGTGATTGACTTTGGTTCTCGTTGGGATCGGCACATGCCTTTAGTGGAGTTTGCTTTCAACAATAGTTATTATTCCAATATTCAAATGGCCCCGTTTGAGGCATTGTATGGTAGGTGGTGTAGATCTCTGATCGAAAGGTTTGATTTAGCTGAGATGGACTCTTTAGATACAAACTTTCTTAGAGATGCCATGGAGCTTGTCCGTATGATCCAGGGTAGGATGTCGACGACTCAATCTTGATAGAAATTTTATGCAGATAGAGGGTTCGAGCTTTGGAGTTTATGGAGGGTGATCATATCAGGCTTAGAGTGTCTCCCATGAAGGGTGTGATAAGGTTTGGAAAGAAGGGAAAGCTTAGCCCTAGATTCACTGGTCCTTTAGAGATATTGAGTCAAATTGGAGAGGTTGCCTATAAACTGCCTTTGCCACATAGCTTGTTAACTGTGCATCCTGTTTTACATGTCTCCATGCTTCGAAAGTATATGACGGATTAGGAAGCTACTTAGGAGGCTGAGGAGGATATGAAGAAGAGGTACCCTCACCTCTTTCCTTCTGACCAAGGTACTAACTCTTTGTAAAGTACTCTTTAAGTTGATATGTTGAGTTTATGTTGATTGCATTATGTGTGCTTGAGTTGGGTTGCTAGATGCTTCCCACCCTTGGTCTGCTTAGTTTGATCTCATATGAGGACGAATGTTTCCAAGGGGGAGATATTGTAACAACTTAGATTTCAAAAAGAACTGAAGAAAAATTCGCACAAGTAACTGTCAGTTTTTAGTTTTTGGTCAACTTCAAATGACCATATCTTTTAACACATAAAGATTTAGGTGGCTCATGACTACAAAATTGAAGGTCTTTGAGTCCTCTTTCCAATGCCGCCAGTTTTGCCTCATTTCGAGCTCGAGGTAAAAACTTATGCCCGTTTGAGTGAAGCTTCTCTATTTAAGGCATCTCATTCGTATTAGAAGAGTATTTTGGTCTTTTGTTCTTCCTACTAGGCCTAGCACGTTTTGTTCACCCCAAATAAGAGTCTAATCAGATTTAGACCACGTTTTCACATTCCAAAACACTTGGAGTTTTAGAGAGTGGTTTCAAGAGGAGAAAAGGGAAGGGTTTCAAGCGTTCTTTCAAGAACTGAGGATTTCGCCAAGAACATTATTCTTTCCAAGTATGTAAGGCTTCTCACAGTGTTGAACTTGTTCGTCCTCACGCCCTACATCTTGATTTAGTCAAGAAATTATTACATCTAAAGGATCCATTCATGATTCTTGATATTGAATTTCATTCTTTAGCAATTGAAGTTTGATTTCCTTTGTTCTCTTAGAAATCTTGTAGTGTTGTTCATGCTTAGAATCACATGAACCCTAGGGATTTGTAAAGTTATGTTTTAAAAAGGAATCGTATAAATTTATCATGCATTGGCTTTGGGTTTAAGAATCAAGAAGAGTTTAGGAGAAATCTCTCAATCCTAAACTAGTTTGAATCTTGAATTTTACCAAAAATTCGCCGGTTGCTGGGGAGGGGCCTGGGGCGGCGCGCTAGGATAGCGCCAAGGCCTGACTTCAGTAGTTTAGGCCCTGGTGTATCACGCCAGTAATACGCCAAGGCCTGACTTCTAAAGTTTGGGCCCTGGCGCGACGCGCCAGCACTACACCAAGGCATGACTTCAGTAGTTCAGGGTCTGGCGTCGTGCGCCAGCAGTACGCGAAGGTTTGCTGGGCTAATTCGTTTCTTTGTTTCATCCGGCACATGTTCCTTTAAGTTGTCCTCACGTCTCCCTTCTCTATACTAGATCCTATAGGGTCTATTCATCTTTGAAAGTCCCTAGATATCCTAATCACGTGTCCAAGTGTGCATTCAAAACTAAAGTGAATTTACATGAAAAGTTTCAAGGCTCTATTTTCAGAAAAATATAAGAGTTTTCAGTGGCTATGCATATTGATCTTGGGCTTGAAAGATAAGTCCATAAGAATACTTTTAAATGTCAGTATGGGTTATGTTTTTAAAAAGTCCTTCAGTAAAGTAAAAGTCCCTTTCTTTGCAAAGGTGAATTGAGCATAATTGATATTGTTTATTATTGGGAGTATTATCGAGCACCGAATTGGGTTAGATTCTTTTATAACTCAAAAGTCCCATAAAACTACATAGCCAGCGTAGAATAGGATAGCATTGACTCATCATGCGACTCCTCACTGCCTCTAAGAATTCCTATTAGAATTTAGATGGATCATAGTTACAGTACCATATCATCCTATACCCCGGCAAAGTATAGGATGGCCCTTGCAACGTGGGAGAAACGTTGTATCATTGCTAGGCTCATGGTAATGGTTGTCGGTTAAAGAAACTCCCCACAAGCAAAGTATATTAGTTGTCATATTGCTTTTATTGCATATTTTATTGTAAAGTTTAAATGGTTTACACCTCATGTTCATGTATTGATTTTAGTAGAGTTTCTTTCAGTCATTCAGTTCAGTTTTTGTTTTACTTAGACATATTACATACTCGTACATTCAATGTACTGATGTCAATCGACCTGCATCTTTTATGATGCAGATACAAGTTATCAGGATCATTAACAGGCGTTTTGTTGAGATCACCTTACACTCGTAGACAGTATTTGGTAAGGCCTCCTTGCTTTTGGGAGACTCCATTTTCATTTCCATTTTAGTGGTATTTGAGGTATCGTGGGTCTTGTCCCAACATCTATCTTGAACTGTTAACTAGATGTTTCCATTGTTTCTCGAGATGTTTGTTTAACTTATGACTTATGTTAAATATTTCAAGACAACGATTTAAGACTTTTCTAAATGGTCATCTATTTAAGCTTCGTGTATTATGTAGTGTCATCCAAATCATAGTAAGCCAGACCAAGGGTTTGCTTGGGGATCAGAAATGGTCTCGAGTGCCGGCCACGTCCAGGATGTAGGCTCGGGCGTGACAGTAATGTAGCTAATAAGTTATAGAGCACAATAGGCAATTCATTAAAATTTCAACATCTAAAAGATTCGATCATCACAATTTACAATAGATGGTGGAGGATATAACCTAGCAATAACATTCATGAAATGATCCTCCAAATTGGTCCTATTTATATAGTCTGAAAAAACTGGAAACAAAGGACGACATGTAGATATGAAAAGAAAAATAAACTTTCAACAAAAAAAACATGTAACTAAAGTGTATATTTTACAAATACAAACATAAAATAACGATCAAACAATGAACAACTATTGCAAAATTTATTAGAGGATTATTTCCATCAATGAGAGGTTAGGGTTAACCAAACGTCTTAAACTCGTGGAATTAGTAATCATCACGTGATTCTCTATATCCACCATAGTTATCTTCATCACTTCCTCTACGGCGATCACTTGATCGTCTACGTCTACCATATTCTTCTTCATCAGATCCTCCGGAGTCATTACGTGACTTTCTACGTCCACCATATTCTTCTTCATCAGATCCTCCGGAGTCATTACGTGACTTTCTACGTCCACCACCGTACTCTTCTTCATCGGACACTCTAGAGTCATGACGTGACTTTCTACGTCCACCATATTCTTCTTCATCACTTCCTCTATGAGAACCCAACTGCAAGTGACCAAGATTCACTTTCAAATGATCACCTCACTGACAGTTATTATTTCATTTAAGTTATCATTCTTCTTGATTCTAGTATTCTTTTACAAAAAATAGGGATTGTATGAGATAATAACTATAAGTTGACTTGATGACAAATCAATTCCTTATATGTATCGATAGTGTAAATTTTTTATGCATTAAAAATTTATTTTAACCTACTGTAGCTTATAACTAATTTTATTTTGCAAAAAAAAAAGAAAGAAATCTCATAATTATATGCAATTGTATATAGTTATCTTTAGGTGGAAATACTCCGCCCATCAACTTATGTTATGGTATTCAAATCTTGAGATCACAAATTATTCTTTTATTTTTTTTTAAATATTTTGAATTATTAATTATTTTTATAGTAATTTTTATGTAGTTTTGCAAACTATATCTTGAAAAAACTAAAAGATTCTATATACAAATGTACGTCCAAAAAAATAAAATTTGAAATCTCAAAGATTGAATGTGCAACATTAATTGGAACAAAAGAATTTTTTTCTTCTAAACACCTGGTATAGTCATACTTGAGCTTGCTTCCTCTATTTCAATTTGCTTATTTTACATTTCTTTTTACTCTATAATAAATGCATCTTTTTTTTTAATTTGCGTACTCTTTAATTTCAATATTTACCACAACGTTTAAAAAGAGTTATACATTATAGATATTTTTGTTTTAAGATCAATTCCAACAGTTCCATTATCTTCTTAAATTTAATGTGTAATTAAACTAAGACGGATAAGTTAAAACGAAAGGAGTAATAATGTCACCTCAGATGTGAAGGTGAGGCTGAGTTTTATCTCTCCACAATATTCTTCATCTTTTACAACATTGTAAGCTCGTTCAGACACCTCTCCTTCGCGCAACACTTCATGTAAGGTAATTCTGTTTCCATTAATAAAAGCACAAAATATAGACAAAAGGTATTACCAATAGACAACATAAATGAAAAAATAAAATATTGATACTCCCCCATTTTTATATATTTGTCTTATTTTAAAAAAAATTATTAAAAGACACAATATATAAATGTGCGTTTTAACTTGATCTCATTTCATATTTATGTCCTCCAACTTTATATACGTACAAGTAGGTACTTAAACTTGTATAAAATTGAATATGTAGACACACGAGTCCTGCGTGACATAATACATGTAGGACACCACGTAGGATACAAATTGACATGTAGGATGTCACGTAGAACGTGTGTGTCTATTTGTTCAACTTTATACAAGTTTAAGTGTCTACTGTACACGCCCAAAGTGGAAGGGCATAAATGTGAGCTGAGGTAAAGCTAAAGGGAATATTTATGTACTATGTCTTATTTAAAAAAGATATATTTAAGAACAGAAAAATCAAAAGTCTTTTTTACTTTCTTAAATGTCATGTTAAGTCAAAACAAGACAAAAAAATTAAAAAGAACGAAGTATTATAATATTAGGTAATTAAATGAATGAGAAAGATTATTAACGTTGCTTCTCCAACAAAATCATCTGAACTAAGAGTATCTTTGTCCATAATCCTGAGGGTGATCTCTTCAACATCACTACTGATGGTGAAAACAAAGGTCTCATTCCACTCAGGATCAGTTCCTTCACCTGTACAAAGCAACTTAATATTGAGTTATTTAGTCTGAGAAAATTTTCATATAGTGTAAAAATTGTTATGTTATATTCATAAAATGGGATTATTAATATATAACTTGACAATCTCCACTGATAGCTGTAGAGATAAAAAGTATAGCATATAGTACACTCAACTAATGTGAACATTAATTATACATGGCATAAAAAAGTATACCAAATAAGATATTATGAATACACACAGTTAATACATCCATTATTTTTGCTAATACGTTCTACTAAACAACCCCTAAGTACTTTGCTTCTGGTTTTGATTGTATAAAGGAGGATAAAAATATTGCGTTTAAAATATTATAAAACTCCTATTTTAAATTGACTGGCCTGCATTGATTTAAACCGAAGTTTAAGAAAGTAAAGAAGGCTTTTAAATGTTGTGGTCAAATAATAAAGATCTGTCAAATATATCAAAATGTCCTTCGATCTTCTGGTCTTAACTCTTAAGCATGCTATGTAGAAAATTGAAATTAAAAAGTTGCTAAAAAAGGAAATGGTCATTCTTTTTTAAATAGACCAAAAAGAAAAGTAGATCAAATAAATTGAAATTCATGGACCGTATATGTTTTTATTTACATGAAATAAACTATAGTCCCGGGGCAGCCAACATATTCTTAGGGGGTTCATCTGATCCCCGTTCGGCGAAAAATATTACTATTATTTATACATGGTTGAAATTATTTTTTAGGTTTAAATAGTAGATGTTGAACCCCCTTCGACTAATTTGCGTGTTTACTTCTTGAGATTTTGAACCCCTTATTGAAAATTCTGGCTCCGCCACTGTAACACGTTTCAGTTGAAGTATAATTATTTAGAAATACCTGATGCAACACCACTTTCCTTCTCTTGAGTCCGACAGGTGAGGATCACATAAGGATTCATACTAGCTGTTCAAATTTGAAAAAGCCAATTCAATAAACTAATAATATGGACTAGTAACATTAAAAATAATGAATGAGGGGACATTCCTATTGTTAAGATCAACAGATTTATAAAAAAAATCTTTATCATATTAATTTTCTTGTCAAATCAAAATTAGATAACGATCTAAACCAGAAATACGCCATTATTTGTCACAAAAAGCGAGATCTATCATATCATTATTTTAAATGAGCATTCAATTATGAGGATCAAATTAAATACTAAAACACCATATTATCTTTCCTCTTAGAAATCATAATAAACATAATTAGAAAAAAATGGAGTTTGTGAAGATCATACTGAGCCAATTTTGGTCTTCAAGGCCTTTGGCATTTACAAGAAAAACTTCAAGCGTCCCACTTGGCATCTTCTTTGGATCGAATTATTATTTTGATAGAAACACAACAAGATAGTTGAAAGATGTAGAAATGCTTCAATTCTGTTTTGAATGATGGCCTTTGGACCTGTTCAATGATCTTTTTATAATTAACTACCTCCAATCACTACATTCCACGTGGTCAATAATATGTTCGATAACGATATTTTTTGAATTTTTTTTTTAAAACGGTTGTAAAAAAAGTTCAATGGTAGTGATTATAGAATAATATTGAGTGTGAGGCACAAAAACAACAAAAACACGTTAAAGTTGAATAGTATAAGAGCAATTCAAAATAGTATTCAATTTTACTCAAGTCTCAGGCAACGATGCTTTAAAAGCATAGATGAATCTATACATAATGGAAACTCTGCTATTTCAATTGAAACCCCTAATCCATGCTATATATTATTTTGGTACGAAAAGATGTAATATATTATAGCTTCATATGTTAGGACCGAAATAATTAGGTGTCATGCGGAAGCTAACAAAGCAGACCTCGAAAGACCATAAGTAAGAAGACAAACGAGAAATATACCAAAAAAGACAAAGATTTAACGTGGTTCGGTCAATCGACCTACATCCACTATATAAATATGAGAGTACAAAATATAGAGAGAAATAACCTCAACCAATTCACTCGGAATACATGGGAGGTTCACACAAGTGATAACATATCACTTGTGTCCCGAAATTCGCCCCCTAACCAAAACTCTCAAAGCCCCTAGGACTACATTGTGAATGTTGATTAAGTTAAAAGGAACAAGCCTCTATTTATAGAGTCATAAACCTTTTCCTACAAAAAAAAGACTAACCAATCCTAAACTTTTTCCTCAAAGGAAAACCTACTTATGGTAAGAAAGTCAGGGCAATTAATACCTAACAAATCTCCCCCTTGGCCTGAATTTCTGACAAAATAAATTTGTTCCACCCTCTTCACATAATCTTCAACAGCTTGTGTAACACCCCGTATCCTAGACAGACAAGAAATGCAGAATTTCAGAAGTTGCAGGTGCCACCTACGGACCGTAGAGTGACCCACAGACCGTAGGTGGGGTC
Source organism: Solanum etuberosum (assembly GCA_029582245.1). NCBI lineage: Eukaryota > Viridiplantae > Streptophyta > Magnoliopsida > Solanales > Solanaceae > Solanum > Solanum etuberosum. The sequence goes on along the minus strand of JAJONR010004939.1, from coordinate 746 downwards.
CGTGGATGGCCACCTGTAGCTCCTCCCCAGAAGGCCCAGGAACTTTGGCCAAGTCTGGACCTACGGACCGTAGGTCAGACCACGGTCTGTGGTCCAGGCCGTGGTTCAGACCCCCAGAATTCAAGTCCCAGTCCCCATCGATGGTTGACCAGCACGGACCGTCGGTCCATCTACGGTCCGTCGGTCCCGTCCGTCAGTGGCTCCCAACAACAGTTAAGTCAGGGGTCTTTTGGTCTTTTTCTTATGAGTTGGACCCCTAAACTACGTCGTTTAAACCCTAAACTACGTAGTTTTGATCAGTTTTAGCCTAAAAACATAACTAGAACTTACCTAAGTCAGATCATTCATCAAAACTTAGAAAAATTAGAGCGTAAGAGGAGAAAGAGGTCAAGAACCCTAGTTCAAGAATGCAACAAGATTCCATCAGTTCCAGCCCCGAAATCGAAAGATTTCTCCATGAAATTCGTCACCAGGTATGTGGGATTTCACTAGTGGTTTCCTTTCGCCCATTAGGTCCCTAGAATTCAGTCAGAATCTTGATTCCCTTGATATTATCTAGACCAAGGGTTTCTTGAATGTTAGAAATTGTTGGGTTTTAGCTGTTAGAATGATCCAAATCAGATTATCATGTTGTTGCTCAGTTTCTTACATGAAATTCAGAACCCTAGCTATGTAGTTCCTTTAGTTCATGAATTACACATGCTAGGCCAGCTATTTCAGTTATATACATGCTTCAGTTTATGAAT
>JAJONR010004938.1:0-36627 GCA_029582245.1 Solanum etuberosum | reverse complement strand
TACAGCTATTAAACTATCACATGATCTTGCATATTTTGGTTCTTGTTCTTGAATAAGGATATTAAATGACCACTAGTCTGGACGGCTTGGCGGACTACCGCCATACCCCTAGATCCTGCGGTTAATGGTATATATATATATATATATATACAAATTATACATTCAATTAAGATCACAAACGTCATGTGGTGATATATTTGCCCTTTTAATTAGTTAATGTTAAACAACTCACATTTCAAATATTGTATTAATTTGTATTGGATTTATTTAGTAACAAACAACTTTCTCTAACTAATTTGTAAGCTAATTTATTTAAATAAATTTACTAGTACAAATATCACCCATAAAATCAAGAAAATAAATAAAATGATTTGAGGGATATTTTTATCCCATGGTATTATATCGTATGTATTACTAATCCCTCCAAATGGAAAGTATTAGTAATACATCCTATAATACCATGTATGAGGTATAACTAATCCATGGATTAGTTATACATAGGCCCAAATTCCTACCAAACGTAGTACTAAATAATACCATACATAATACATGGACTATTTGTTTTAATGCGGCCTACCAAACGACCCCTTAGTATTTTTAGGGGTCGTTTGGTACAAAAATTAATAATGCAGTGATTAGTAATGTTGGGATTAATAATGCACGGATTAATAGTGCAGAGATTAGTAATGCAGAGATTATTTTTACCAAGTTTGGTTCATTGTTTCCCACCTCATCGATCTTGTGTTTGGATTAAAACTTTATAAAAAACTTCTTTCCAATTATACCCTTGAATTATTATGTAATTGGGTTAAGGTAAATAATTCCTGGACAATATTATTTTTTATGCCCTTCTAACTAGCTATGAGAAGAACAATTTTGTTGTCATGTTTGCCTCTTTTTTTCACTTAAACTATTTGAGGATAAATAATTGTCATCTTAGTAAATTGATCACTACAAAATGTAAATTTTTAATTTAAAAAAAGATAAACTATCAACTTTTAAAATTAAAAAGACGGTATACAACTATCACACACGCACGCACTCACGCGCGCGCACACACACACACACACACACATATATATATATACATTTAATTAAGATCACAAACATCATGTGGTGATATATTTATCTTTTTAATTAGTTAATATTAAACTACTCACATTTCAAATATTATATTAATTTGTATTGGATTTATTTAGTAACAAACAATTCTCTCTAAATAATTTGTAAGCTAATTTTATTTAAATAAATTTACTAATAAAAATATAAAACATAAAATCAAGAAAATAAACGAACTAATTAAAATGATTTGAGGGATATTTTTGTCTTTACATTCACTTATCCCATGGTATTATATCCATGTATTACTAATACCTCCAAATGGACAGTATTAGTAATACATCTTATAATACCATGTAGGAGGTATAACTAAACCATGAATTAGTTATACATAGGCCCAAATTCCTACCAAACATAGTACTAAATAATACCATACATAATACATGGACTATTTATTTTAATGCGGCCTACCAAACGACCCCTTAATGTCTAGAGATTCCATAAATAGTTGTATTGAGTTGTAATAATGGAATTGTACATGACAAATATGAAAGAATATGTACTTTATTTAAATTAGTAATGCAGAGATTAATTAATTAATTTGTGATTAATTATGCTGACATTATTTATCATCCATTGTTTGATTTGGTATATTAAAATAACATGTGTTGCATAAATTTATTTTAAAAATTTATTTGTTTACAAAAGTACCTCCACATTCTTTAGCTTTGTACTTATACATGTATTACAAACTCTTGTATTGATCATGTCGTGGTTTGCTATGTATCGCTTATAGTTGGGATGATATCAAATTGAGTGTATTAGTTATACATAAGTTAAAATTTTGTAGCAGATAAAAATAGTAATATCGAAACTAATACATATATTATTTTCTCTACTACATCTTATCAAACGACCCCTTAGGAATTAGAGGTGATGGCGAGACAGTCAACTATGAGGGCATCAAATTATATGTATCAACTAAGTGATCTAGAGAAGCTAAAACTTAGTTTATGTATCACATAGCCATCAAATAGGAAACATGAAAACTTACTTAATTATGCAAAAGTAATGCATGGAGTATTAATGTGAACTGATTTATAGCACCCAAAAAAAAATTAATATATTTGAAGGCTATTGAAAAGCTCTATGTGTGCTAACTATACCAATTTAAGTACTATCAAGCACTAACAATATTATGCATATATGATAAGAAGTTTATGAGATATATCAAAATATTATTTAGGGTCTAAAGAGAGCCCTAGGCCTAGTTGAGTCTTATAAAAAATACACTATAGACTTCAATTTTTAAAAATGAGTCAAATCATAGAGAGAGAAAAGAGACCCATTTTAATGAAGTTTTAGATTCTAGAGAGCAAGAGGAGCATATCACTCTTAAATAAACTTGAAGGTAAGTGTTTACATATTTAATGCTATCAAAATTCATTAAAATTTATCAATACTTCAAAATTCCTACAATGATAATGCTAGGTCCACTAATTATATTTTTTTACTACAATATAATTTAATGCTAGGTCCACTTTTCCTATTAGCCTCATAATTATATTTTTTATTACAATCATTGACACCCCTTAATTACAATCCTAGGTCCGCTAGTGATCATGATTACGCCTACTATAAACCCCCCAGTAAGCAAGTCAAAACCCATAGCGAATGATAATACATAACTAGAAAGAAATTAGCGGAAACATAAATAGAGATACACAATAGTACTCATAGCATAAATATGCAAAATACTATATAAAATATACGAAACTGGCCCAAAAATAACCAAGAAAGACAAAACTATATACAAGAACCAAACTCCGGACCGGGTGTCACTAGTACAAGAGCATCTAAGTACAAAAATGACTATATACAACAGAACTGTCTAATCAAAATACAAGACAATACAAAAGAGGAAAAAACAACAAGTGTCCAGACACCAAGAGCTCACTACAATCCAAGTCTGCAACGAACACGGAAAATCCAATGCTCAATGAGGAAGGCTTGTACTAGGATCTACATCAGAAAAAAATATACAAAAGTGTAGTATGAGTATCAAAATAAGGGGTACTCAGTAGGCATCATAGGCTGACCGAGCTCAGAAAGATCATATATATAATACGAAGTACGATAGTGCTAACGCTACAATTCTAACGATATTAAAAGAGTAGTAACCAACCACAAAGAATATAAAAATGAATACTAATAAAAAGCAGGTAGCGCTCAACTACATAACATAAAACCACGTAGAAAAAAAAAGATAATGCAATGCAAGGTGACCAATACATAAAGTAGAAGTTCGGTAGAAACTTCGAGCCACCCAGAATGATACCTCAGACTTGTCAACAGATAGTATGCAAGAGAAATGTAACCAAAAATTTAATCTACGGGCCGCCCTGAAGTACCTCATCGAGCTTATCTGTAAAAGTAGATTTTATTTTAATCCAAATACTTTATAAAATCAAGTATTTGCCTCGAACTCATGCTTCAGACGTGAAACCAACATGTTTTAAAGTATTCATCATTTTAAGATATAAAAATCCCCAAGAATGGTGCATTTCCTCAAAATTCCAATTCCTCTCAAGTAAAAACAGTAATTCACTCTCTCGGAGCTCTACAAGTAAAAAACTCTTACTAAAATCATTTAAATACCTCAAATACAACTTTCCCTTAGTTTTCCAAATACAAATACACTTATTAAATGTCATGCCTCAATTCCCATTAAGACGGACAGACACCCGATGCCTTAAAGGCCCGAGAGAACCAACATATATCCTGTAACACCCCAATTTTTTTTTGAGCTAATACTTAAACCATCCTTCATTGTGAGTAGGATTTTACCGAGGAATTTAAAATTTTCTTTAATGTTAAGTTCACTAGATGTAGCACCTTGAGTTCCAAAAGGAACTAAATTGAAAATAGCAAAATCTGAAATTTTGCAAGTTATGCTTAAGTTATGAGTTTTGGGTCAACTTCAAACGACCATAACTCTCAGTACATGATGAATAAGGTGTGCCATGATATTGCAAATGAAAGGTATTTGAATTATCTTTCCAACGCCACCAAGTTTGATAAGTTTCGAGGTCGGATAAGTGAGATATGCCCTTTTGAAGTCAGGGTGTCCAGTTAAGGAAAGTTACCCAAAAATAGTGAGGGGTATTTTGGTCTTTTCCTTACCAGATCAAATTTAATTCATTTTTAGTAAGGTTTTAAGGGTCTAATCCTATTAGGTTCAGTTTTATAATCCTAATATACGCCTAGGATTTTAGTTGAGAGTTCAAGAAGAGAAAATAAGAGAAAAGAGGAGAAAAGAGGAAAGGATCAAGGCGTCGTTGAGGTTCTTGAGTTTTGTTGCGGATTTTCGCCATGAGTTTGATTCCTAAGAGGTATGTAAGCTTCCATAGTGTTGGATTTGTTCACCCACACGCCAATCATATTAATTTCAACGTTAAATTCGTTCTAGAAAGATGAAGGTTTGATTTTCTTGAATTGTGTTCTTAAAATTGGCTTTCGTTCTTGAGTTTAGATGAGATTGATGAGTTCTTGAGCAAATCGTGTTGATTTTAGAGTTGTTTTTTATTAGATTCTTGTGTACATGTATTGAGTATCTGAATCTAAAGAGAAATTGAGAAAAAGAATCGAATTTAGGCGAATTGGGGTTAGAAAACGAGGAAGGAAAAGTCGAACAGAAAACCAGTACCAGGTCCGTGTCGCAGACCTGTTCCTCAAAAGTGATATTTTTTCTCTCCGCGTCGCGGAGAGGTTGCGGACCCCTCTGCCTCAAAAATTATTTCGACCAAATATTAAAATGCATCTCCGCGTAGCGGACTTGCTCCCCAGACAGTGTTTTTAAATCGTTTCTCATGATTAACTATCTAAAATACTTTTAATCATCATGATATCTTTCCCACTACAAATCATAACCTTGAATTCATAATTCAAATTCAAGGTAGAGTTAAAAGTCAAGTCTTGAGAATTCTTTCGAATATTTTGAGAAAGTCCCTTTGAGTCTTTTGAGGAGTCTTCTACAACTTCGAATAACTTATTTCAAGACTCAAGTAAGTGAGAATGAGTGTGAGGAGAATGTATTCATGAGTCTACACTATTACGAGATCCTTCATATCATGAACCATAACTCTTGAATTCATAATTCATATTCAAGAGAAAGTTAAGAGTAGAGTTCAAGAAAGTCTTTGAGTTCAATTGTGGATCCTTTGAGATCAACTATTGATTTGAGCTAAGTTTTGAGGAAGTAAGTAAGAGAATGAGAAGAGTCGTACACGTGAGTTCCATATTGTTATATAGACCCTCGAGTCGAGTCGTTCATGCCCATAAATTCCGTATGAACTTCGTAAAATGAGCATCTTAGAGAGGAGTAGTATCTTCAAGTTAAGTCTTGAGTATCGAGTTCTTAACCCTTTTTGAGATTTTATTCCTAATCATGGGACTATTACACGTTACCCATGAAGTCTTTGAGAGTAGTTCATGTCCACGATTCCGCATGAACCCTATAAGTCGAGCAGTCTTGAGATGAGAAGTATCTTTGAGTCCTTGAGTTGAGTAGTTCATGCCCATAATTCCGCATGAACCCTCTGAGTCGAGCATTCTTGAAATGATTATTATCATTGACTCCTTGAGTTCTAGAGTTGTTGAGTTCCAAGTATTGAGTTTTATGCATGGTTTTTGAAAACCTTGAATTGAGTCGTTCACGTCCATAATTCGGCATGAACCCTATTTTAAGAAGTCTTTTTACAAATTGTTTGAAAACCTGTTTGAAGACTTGAGCATATGAGTTTGAGGAAGAGTAGAGCTGGGTTTATTTTCTTTAAAATGATATATGCAAACTAAGTATTCCTAAGAGTAAATATTTTCACATTTAAGATGAGAGGAAACACCGATTTCCAAAAGAGTTTTCAAGAGCATTTTGAGTACCATCTCTTTTAAGAGAAAGATTTTTGAGTAATAATCTCAAACCATAGAAAAAGTTATGTTTTTAAACATATGAGTTAGTTACATTTTAGGAGTAGTATTGAGCACCGATATGGGGATGGGTTCAGATAACTCAAGTCTCCATAAACCATGTAGCCAACGTGGGTAGAAAGGGTCATACTTTTTAGATGATTCCTTAATGCTTTTTAGCGTAGACTAGTGGATCCACTTAGTAGTAGGTTCTATACCCCGACAAAGTATAGGACGTCCCTGGTAGCGTGAGGCAAGACGCTGTATCATCACATAACTCATAGTGATGGTTGTCGGTTATTGAATCTCCCATAGAGTTACATTGTATTTTTATATACAAATTTAGTTGTTGTTGTATTCTTCAATACATTGAGTTGCTATCTACTATTTTAAAAGCTTTCCATATATTGAATTCTTTTATTGTTGCTTGATCTTAAGTTGAGTATCTAATCTTTTAGTTGAGTATCTTATTCTTTAGTTGAGTTTAGTTGAGTGAGTTGAGAAGAGGTAAGTATGTTTCCTTTTTATCAAGTTCAAGCTTATGTTTATGCTTTAGAATTCCCCTTACATGCTCGTACGTTCTACGTACTGAGCCATTTGGCCTGCATCATTTCATGATGCAGATACATGTATTCAGGATCATCAAAAGATGCTTCGTTGATACCACTTGCAGATTCAGTAGCTATAGTGAGCCTCCTTTCTTCTAGAGGATTTCATTTACTTTTCAGTTTCATCAGGATGTCGTGGGTCTTGTCCCGACTTCTATATTTGTCATTTAGAGGCTTCATAGATAGACAATAGAGTTTTAGAAGTCTGTTTCATTTATCTTATTAAATGATTTAAAGGCTTGAGTTGGTTATTGTTGGCTAGTTGAATATTCTATTTAAATTCAGAGTAAATCATTTGAGTTAAAGCTTTGTATTTGAGTTTAATGAATTTTATTCAGTTTTTAAGCTTTTGCATGCTTGAGTTAGTCTTCCGCTTGTAGTCAGCCAGTATGAGGATTCGCTTGGGGACCAACAATGGTTCTCGAGTGCCAACCACGTCTAGGGTGTAGACTAGGGTCATGAAAAACTTGGGATTAGAGCATAGATTTCAAGAGTCCTAAGGTGTCTATGAAGCCGTGTCTATAGAGTCCTAGTTATCGGTGTGAAGCGCGCCACATCTATAATTAGGAGGCTACAACATTTAGGAACTATCTAACTTCTTTCATACTCTTAATTGTGCAATAGAGCTACGTCATAGTGATTTATTCATACTCGTACATTTCTCAGATTCATTCGACTACCCGTCATACTAGAGGTGGTTGAAAAGAAAAGTCAGTCCTTTATCAATGAGTTGTTCTTAGAAAGAATCTTGAGGAGATCATGAGACTGCAGAGGGGCTTGAGAGAAGCCTGTGAGTGAGTTAAGTTTTGAGTTCGAGAAGAATGCACCCCTATTTATGAAAATCGTGCGTTCGAGCTAAAGGCGAGTTGTACACTCTTCCCTAAACCTTATTCAACTGAGACCTTTAAGAGGATGGTATGTTTAGAGCTTGGGTAATATCTTCACCCGACAAGGTAACATGAGTTACGAGATCATGAGCAGCAGTAGTAAAAGAGCCCAGAGTTAGAGGAAAGTATGTAGAGGTTTAGTAATCTAAGAAAGGGAGATGGTGTTTTGAAGAGCTATGTTACTATAGTTATGCACCTAGTGAGTTACTAATGAAGAGTTTTCCCTTATGGGTAGACAAAGAAGGGATGAGTTATGAAGATTCCATCATAGGAGGTAGAGTGTGTTTTAGCTAGAAAGGAGTTTGTGATGAAGTGTCATTGTGTAGGTAATGACCAAGTATAAGTGTTGAATAGAAGAGCAGGAGTATCCATGAGGTGATAGATCTAAGCTAGGCTTATGAATTTTGAAGGGGGAAACCCCATGGTATTCAGAGGATGATAGAACTATTTGAGGGATAATGCGCTGTAAGTGAGTAAATAGTATTTAAGTGGTGAAGTGGAATGTGATGGTAATTTGTAAGTGTAGAGAATAAGAGGTAAGGATTGACTACTTGTCATAAGGTCCTAATGGACGGGTGTTTCTGAATTTGTACCTAGTAGTTGTAAGTTAGTATAGTAAGCGAGCAATCATATTGATATTCGGGTTTAGTAATAAACATTAAGCTTGAATTTGAGAGGAGTGTCTTGATCAAAAGGATGGTAACATGAGGGTGATGATGTTAATATTGAGATTTGATTTAGAAGACTTAACATAGAGCAGGTGAGAAATTGAGATGTTAGCTGCAATAAATATGAGTGGTACAAGTGAGGGACCCTAACCTTTAGATAAGGGCAGTGAAGTGTGGCTAAGTAACAAGAGTAACAAGAGCTTTAAGAGGTGTACCGAGAGATTATGTAATCAGAAGAGGTTAACAGAAACATCTTAGAAAGAAGTCTAGTACCTGCTTATGGAGAGTTTGGTAGTCATGAGATAAGCTTCTCCTGAGTGTTAGAGTAAAAGAGGATGTAGACCAGTTAGAGATGTTGGAATAGGTCCATAGCTTTCAAGTATCAGCTTTAGACCTAAGGGGGAGATGATAAGATGAGAAATCAAGTCAAGTATTTGAGAATAAGAGAGTAATGAGTTCCAAAGAGTATGGAAGATGTCTTTTAAGAAGTACTTTTAGTAGCAGAGTGATGTTAGAAGGAGAAGATTAATGTTCTCATCATGATTATGATGGTGGGACAATTCCATCTAAGGTTCTAAATGATGAGGAAGAAGAGGATGAGTTTTTACTATGAGAAATAGCTAAATTAGAGCCCTTAGTTGGTTTCGAATAGTAATGTGGGTAAATTCTAGTTGGTATGGCAGAGATGAAAAGAGTAAACCCGTTCAATACCCAGTCCAGTCGTCATTCGATGACGAATGATCCCAAGGGGGAGATATTGTAACACCCCAGAAATTTTTTGAGCTAAGACTTGAACCATCCTTCGTTGTGAATAGGATTTTACCGAGGAATTTTAAATTTCTTAAGTGTTAAGGTCAGGTTACTAGATATAGCACCTTGAGTTCCAAAAAGAACTAAAGAGAATTCATTCCTAGGTTCCTTTAAGTTTTGGGTCAACTTTAAACAACCATAACTTTCAGTACAGGATGAGTTAGGTGGCCCATAAGATATCAAATGAAAGGTCTTGGAATCCTCTTTCCAACGCCATCAAGTTTGCTAATTTTTGAGCTCGTATGAGGGAGATATGCCTGTTTGAACTCAGGCTATCTATTTAAGGAAAGTTTCCCGGATTTAAGACGGGTATTTTGGTCTTTTCCTTACCCTATCAGATTTAATTCATTTTGAGTAATTAAATAGGGATCTAAGCTGATTTGGTTCAGTCTACACAATCATAATTCACACTAGGGTTTTAGAAAAGAGTTCAAGAAGAGAAAAGAGGATAAAAGAGGAGAAAAGTCAAGGTTTCATTGCGGATTTCGCCAAGGGTTTGATCCCTAAGAGGTATGTAAGCTTCCATAGTGTTGGGTTTGTTCACTCACACACCAATCATGATTTATTCAGCATAATTTCGTTCTTAAAATTTAAGGATTTAAGTTCTTGATGAGTTCTTGATAAGTGTTTTTGAAGTTTCATTCTAAATCTTGTTTTGTTGGGATTTCGATGAGTTCTTGAGATAATCGTATAGATTTTAAGAGTTCTGTTGAGTAGATTCTTGTGTACTTTGGTTGGGTATTCAAATCTAAGTGATTGGGGAAGAAACCATTCAGTTTCTAGATGAATTAGGGTCGAAAAACGAGTAAGAAAATTCATCAAGTTTTCTGGGAAAAGGGGTGGGGCGCCGCACCACTCAGTGCACCCCAAGTTAAGTACTGTAGTTTTGGCTCTGGAGCGCCACGCCACTCAGTACACCATGACTTTCCTTCTATAGTTTTGGTTCTGGGGTGCCACACCACTCTGTACGCCAGGGTCGCCAGGTCCTCTACCCTTTCCCACTTCTTTCCGTTTGAGTTCCCTCTAAACGTACCTATGTTTTCTAGTTGATTTCTACACTTTAAGGTACGTCTAAACATTGAGAGATCATCCATAACATGATATCATAACCCTTGAATCCATAATTCAAATTCAAGGAAGAGCTAAGAGTCAAGTCTAGAGAGTTCTTTGAGTCCTTTTGAGGAGTCTTCTACAATTTCTAATAACTTATTTCAATACTCAAGTAAGTGAGCAAGAGAGTGAGGAGAATGTATTCATGAGTCTAAACTATCATCGAGATTCTTCATATCATGAACCATAACTCTTGAATTCATAATTCAAATTCAAGAGGGAGTTAAGAGTAGAGTTCAAGAAAATCTTTGAGTTCAATTGTGAATCCTTTGAGATAAACTATCGATTTGAGCTAAGTTTTGAGGTAGTAAGTATGAGAATGAGAAGAGTCGTATACATGAGTTCCATATTGTTATTTAGAACCTCGAGTCGAGTTGTTCATGCCCATAATTCCGCATTAACTCCATAAATTGAGTATCTTTGAGAGGAGTAGTATCTTCAAGGTCTAAGTCTTGAGTATTGAGTTTTTAATCCTTTTGAGATTATATTTCTAACCATGGGACTACTACATGTTACCCATGAAGGTCTTTGAATTGAGTAGTTCATGCCCATGATTCCGCATGAACCCTATGAGTCGAGCAGTCTTGAGATAAAAGGTATCATTGAGTTCTTGAGTTGAGTAGTTCATGCCCATAGTTCCGCATGAACCCTCCGAGTCGAGCATTCTTGAGTTGAGTAGTATCATTGACTCCTTGAGTTCTAGAGTTGTTGAGTTCCAAGTATTGAGTTTTATGCATGGTTTTTGAAAACCTTGAATTGAGTCGTTCACGTCCATAATTTGGCATGAACCCTATTTTAAGAAGTCTTTTTACAAATTGTTTTAAAACTTTTTTTAAGACTTGCGCATATGAGTTTGAGGAAGAGTAGAGCTGAGTTCATTTTCTTTAAAATTTTATATGGAAACTAAGTATTCCTAAGAGTAAATGTTTTCACATTTAAGATGAGAGGAAACACCGATTTCCAAAAGAGTTTTCCTGAGCAGTTTGAGTACCATCTCTTTTAAGAGAAAGATTTTTGAATAATAATCTCAAACCATAGAAAAAGTTATGTTTTTAAACATATGAGCTAGTTACATTTTGGGAGTAGTATTGAGCACCAATATGGGGATGAGTTCAGATAACTCAAGTCTCCATAAACCATGTAGCCAACGTGGGTAGAAAGGGTCATACTTTTTAGATGATTACTTAATGCTTTTTAGCATAGACTAGTGGATCCACTTAGTAGTAGGTTCTATACCCTGACAAAGTATAGGACGGCCTGGTAGCGTGAGGCAAGATGATGTATCATCACATAGATCATAGTGATGGTTGTCGGTTAGAGAATCTCCCACAGAGTTATATTGTATTTTTATATACAAATTTAGTTGTTGTTGTATTCTTCAGTACATTGAGTTGCTATCTACTGTTTTAAAAGCTTTCCATATATTGAAATCTTTTATTTTTACTTGATCTTGAGTTAAGTATCTAATCTTTGAGTTGAGTATCTTAATCTTGAGTTGAGTTTAGTTGAGTGAGTTAAGAAGAGGTAAGTATGTTTCCTTTTTATCAAGTTCAAGCTTATGTTTATGCTTTAGAATTCCCCTTACATGCTCGTACATTCCATGTACTGAGCCATTTGGCCTGCATCATTTCATGATGAAGATACATGTATTCAGGATCATCAACAGGCGCTTCGTTGAAACCACTTGCAGTTCTAGTTAGCTATAGTGAGCCTCCTTGCTTCCGGAGGATTTCATTTACTTTTCAATTTTGTCAGGATGTCGTGGGTCTTGTCCCGACTTCCATCTTTGTCATTTAGAGGCTTCATAGATAGACAATAGAGTTTGAGAAGTCTGTTTCATTTATCTTATTAAATATTTTGAAGACTTGAGTTGCCTATTGTTGGCTAGTTGAATATTCTATTTATATTCAGAGTAAATCATTTGAGTTAAAGCTTTGTATTTAAGTTTAATGAATTTTATTATGTTTTTAAGCTTTTGTATGCGTGAGTTAGTCTTCCGCTTGTAGTCAGCCAGGATGAGGGTTTGCTTGGGGACCAGCAATGGTTCTTGAGTGCCGGCCACGTTCAGGGTGTAGACTCGGGTCGTGACAAACCCCCCTCACATTCACTCAAGTCCCCAAATTCCCTTCAAGTCCATCCCCTCCAATTTTCTCTCAAGCTCTTAGGTGAAAGCTAGGGTTTCAATCATCAAGTTCACATTATCAATCTCTTTGCTTAGGACTTTGATATCAAAATATGTGGGAATTCACCAATGGATCCCTTTCATCTATTGGGTCCCAAAAGAAATTCAATCTCCAATCAATTTCACTAAATTCAGTTAGGGTTTTATGTCAATCTTCATCGGTACTTTTGATTATGATTCAATTGATGTTATTCCATCTTATTATGCATGATTTAAAATATTTACATGATTCATAATTAATTTAATATGGACTCATGCTTTATGCTTTGATTTCACTTATGAACTATGATCATAAATTTGATAAAGAATTTATGCATGTTTTATGAAAGTAATAATTAGGATTTAAAGATGATTTTAAGTTATGTATCAATGATTTATGAAATTTTTTCTCACAATTTGGAAGAGAATCATTATTTAGATGCTTAGGAAGGTAAGTGTCTATATGAACTACTTTATGAAATCATGGTTTTGAAAGTAGCTACTCTTATACGACTTTATGATTTGGATTGGTAATTTAATTATTGCCCTTCCTAATGTTATGCTTTGATAATGAACTTTATCTATTCCGTTGATATTTTACTTAGCACCGAGAAGACTTTGATGTGGAGGCTCAAATAAGGTCGTCTCTAATAGCAATCTCCTAGTCCCAAACTACGTGCCCCCGTAGGTCGTCTTAAGTGACCTGAGCTAGTGGATACACATAGCATTAATGATATGACACATGGTTCTACCTTGGCAAGTAGACTCTCCCTTTTTGGTGTGGGAGTTACATCGGATTCCATGTTATAGCTCACATGGTCAATTATCGGTTAAAGTTAATATCCCACAAAAGAACTATGATTTTTCCTTGAAGCTTTCGTTATGTCTTTTACTTATGCTTGGCCTTGTCTCATGGTTTTAATGACTTTGCTTTCTAAGTCTTTCAACATCCTACTTGGTCATGCATTACATGTTTTAAGCCACTGTGTTATCATGTCTATGTTTATGCATTTTTCCATATTTAGTGCATTCCGTGCACTAATGCATTCTTATGCCTATATTATTTCATAATATAGATGTAACACCCCGTAACTACTAGTACATGTGCTGCTAAGTTGACGTCAAGAAAATGGAAATGAGGATATAAATCTATTAAGAAATGTATATTGAAGTATTGGAAGTGTAAAAACCAATTTTCAGGTCAAGGAAAGACTTAACACAAAAGTTCGAGTTAGAGGTTCATTGTGAAAAAGTGTTCAAAAACAGTCCCGTATATTTCCTATCTTTGAATAAGAATATCTCCAAATTTACAAAGAGTTAGAGAACCTACAACATATCAAATTGAAGGCGTATGAGTCTAGTTTTCAATGCATTAAATAATTTTTTGATACAATATTAGAGTAGAGAGATATTCAAATATTAGTGAGACTGCGTAGGCAGCGTATAGAGTGGGCCCCTTAAGTCGATGGACATTTTATTGGATATATATTACGTCCCAGCTTCATTTTAATTCATTCTTTTTGCCCGATTCAGAATACATAATAGTTCTAAACTATCTCTAAAAGTTCTCCTTCGACCAAATACAAAACCTATAAGATTTCAAGGTAATTTCCCCGCTAGAAAGTTCGTAGAGGTTGTGTTACTTGTTTCCTCCTCTTTGCTTGTGGGTTGAAGGATTATTCAAGGAGAAGGAATCTAATTTATTTGGTGTCTTATTGTTGTTTTGAGGTAATAATAGCACTCTTAATATTTAGTTGAGTGAAGTAAAGTAACAATTAAGGTATTTAATGAGGATCCAGAAAACTATGGTTCAGCTTTAAAAGATGTTTAAGGTCATGCATATTGGTGATACTGAGCGTGTGGAGTTGGCTACATACAAGCTCAAGGGTGTTTCCAGGATATGGTACGACCAATGGAAAAAGACTAGAGGAGAAGGTGCACCACCCTTAGGTTGGACTATGTCTGAGAATTCTTTCTTAGGGCATTTCTTTCCTCAAGAGCTAAGGGAAGCAAATGTAAGAAAGTTTCTTAATCAGGATTCTATGAGTATGCAGAGTACAGCCTCAAGTTCACTCAACCATCCCTCTATGTTCCAGAGATAGTGGCTGATATGAGAAACAAAATGAGTTTGTTTGTGTCACACCCCGAGCCTACACCCTGGGCGTGATCGGCACTCGAGAACCATTGCTGGCTCCAAGTGAACCCTTGTCCTGGCTTAACTCTTAGCGGAAGACTTACTCAACATAGAATAAATTCAAATGAAAGCTTTAACTCAAAAGGTCTCACATTAGACAACTTAGAATAGTTTAAAAATAAACATTCACTAGCCAAAGAGGCAACTCAAGTCTAGAACATAACAACTAAAATGAACAAGAATCATTAACTAATACTATCTAACTATCTATGAAGCCTCTACTAACTGAGATGGACGTCAGGAAAAGACCCATGACATCCTAATAATAAAACTGGAATGATAAGGTAAACAAGGGATCCTCTGGAAGCAAGGAGGCTCACCAACAATCTCTAGAACTCAACTGGATCAACGAAGTGCTGGATGCTGATCCTGGTTACATGTATCTGCATCATAAAAGGTGCAGGCCAAATGGCGCCAGTACATGGAATGTACGAGCATGTGAGGGGAAATCTAAAACAAGACATAAGCTTGAACTGGAACTGAAGAAACAACTTACCTCGTCTCAACTCAACTCAACTCAACTCATTTCAATATAAAGCAGTGATAAAGATGAAATATAAAGAAAAACTTTTAAAACAATAGATATCAACTCAGTGTATTGAAAAATACAATAATAACTCAGTTTGTATGCAAAAATATAAAATAACTCTGTTTGGGAGATTCTCTAACCAACAACCATCACTATGAGCTAAGTGATGATACAACGTATAGCCCACGCTGCCAGAACTGTCCTATACTTTGTCGGAGTATAGAACCTACTAACTAAGTGAATCCATTAGTCTATGCTAAAAAGCAATAAGGAGTCATCTAAAAAATATGACCCTTTCTACCCACGTTGGCTACATGGTTTATGGGGGCTGTGAGTTATTAGAACTCTCCCCCATATCGGTGCTCAATACTACTTCCAAAATGTAACTAGCTCATATATTTTAAAAAACATAACTCATTCTCTGGTTTGGAGATTATTACTCAAAATAGTTCTATTAAAAAAGATAGTACTGAAAAACTACACAAGAACTCTTTTGGAAATTGGTGTTTCTTCTCATCTTAAATGTGAGAACATTTACTCTTGGGAATACTTAGTTCCCATATATCATTTTAAAGAAAATGAACTCAGCTCTTACTCTTCCTCAACTCAATACTCAAGTCTTAAAACAAGTTTAAAAATAATTTGTAAAAAGACTTCTTAAAATGACTCGAAGAACTCTCAAGACTTGACTCTTAGCTCTACCTTGAATTTGAATTATGAATTCAAGGTTATGATTCACTTTTTGAATGATTTCTAGATGTTTAGAGTAGTTAGAATCAATAGCAAGTGAAGGTACACTTTAAATAGACTCAGATGGGCTAAACGATGCAAAAAGGGTGTTGGCAGGCGACCCTGGCGCACTGCTGGCGCGGGGCGCCATCCCCTAAACTTCAGAAAGCCCAAAATGGTGCACTTCTGGCGCATCTGGGGCGCGCCGCGCCAGCCCCTTCCCAGGTCAACCCGATGAATTTTTATTCTCATTTTCTGACCTTAATTTGACTAAAATCGATTCTTTTTCTCAATTTCTCCTTAGATTTATTTACCAAATAGAAGTTTACGAGAATATACTGAAAAACAACTCTTAAACTCGATACGATTATCTCAAGAACTTATCGAACCCATCCTAATTCAAGAATGAAGACAAAACTTCAAGAACACTAATCAAGAACTCTAATCCTTCAACTTCAAGAACAAAATTGCGCTGAAAATAACATGATTGGCGTGTGGGTGAATGAACCCAACACTATGAGAATTCACATACCTCTTTGGGATCAAAACCTTAGCAAAAATCCGCAACAAAACTTCAAGAACTTGACGAACGCCTTGAATCTTCTCCTCTCTTCTCCTCTTTTCTCTTCTTGAACTCTTTTCTAAAACTCTAGCATAAATTAGGATTGTGAAAACTCAACCAAATCAGTTAAGACCCCTAATTATTTACAAAAAATGCTTAAATCTGAAAGGGTATGGAAAATACCAAAATACCCCTCATATATTCAGGTAACTTTCCTTAATTGGACAGCCCGACTTCAAACTAGAATATCTCCCTCATACGAGCTCGAAAATTAGCAAACTTGGAGGCGTTCGAAAGAGGATTCCAAGACCTTTAATTTGATATTTTATAAGCCACCTAAATCATTTTGTACTGAAAGTTATGGTCATTTGAAGTTGACCCAAAACTCCTAACTCATGCATGACTTCCAAAATTTTAGATTTTGCTATTTCCAATTTAGTTCTTTCTATTTTTAGCTCTTTCAAATACCGAGGTGTTACATTTTATGTCTAGGCTATCATGTTTATCTAATAAGGATGGGAATGTAGCTATATTGATAGGGGTTATGGACATAGCTAGGCTTATGATTCATGTACTGCAGGTGGATGAGGACAAGTTGAAAGACAGGGAAGAGTTCCGCAGTAACAGGGCTAAGACAAAAAATTATGAGTTCAGCAAGTAGAAGATCGGGAATACAAATCGGCCATCCTTCCAACAAAGGTCATATGGACCTGCTCCATCATCAGCTAATGCGCTTGAACCATTAAACAAGAATTATCACAAGAACAAGAACTCCTAAAAATTTTAGAGCTCAGTTTTCTCAGTCGTAGGGCAGTGTGGCACAAGGGTTCACTCGCAACCCACTTTGTGGTATGTGTGGTAAGCTTTATCCGGGGGAATGTCTTTGTTTGTACTGATAGTTGTTACAAGTGTGGAAGGGTGAGTCACCTTTCTAGGGAAATCCTGATGTGGAACCAGGGTAACGGGGGCAGCAGGTCCCAAGCTTCTTCGGCACCCCCACCAGGCAGGACTGCACCTAGGGGTGCTACTTCAGGAGCTGGAAAAAGTTCAAACAGTCTGTTTGCTATGCAGTCATCAGGATCAGGAGAACTCACCAGATGTTGTCTCTATTATGCTTAAAGGCTTTTATATTGATGTTTATGCCTTACTTGATCCAGTTGCGTTGTATTTTGTGATTCCTTATGTAGCCATGAGGTTCGACATTTCTCCCAAACAACTTCTTGATCCCTTCAACATTTCGCAAATGTTGGTGAG
Organism: Solanum etuberosum; assembly: GCA_029582245.1. Lineage (NCBI taxonomy): Eukaryota > Viridiplantae > Streptophyta > Magnoliopsida > Solanales > Solanaceae > Solanum > Solanum etuberosum. Next base: position 19,091 of record JAJONR010004938.1, on the reverse strand, counting down.
TCTATTCTAGCAAAAAGATTATAGTATAAAAGTCTAGCAGAACTATCTTATACCGTGCCGGGGTATAGAGCCTCTCAACTAAGTGGAAAAACTACGAAAATAGGGATTCATCTAAAAAGTATGATCCTTTACCCATGTTGGCATACATGGTTTATGAGGATTTTGAGTTGTCTTAACTCATCGCCATATCAGTTCTCAATACTACTCTCAGTAATATATAATCACGCTCAAATGTATAAAACATACTATTTTCTCTATTTTAAGGTAATTACTCAAAATACCCTCTTAGAAGAGGTAATGCTCTAAAGTATCTCTGAATTCATAAACTCATTTAGAAATCAAAATTTCTTTGAAATCTACTAAAACTCTACTTTACTTTCTCAAAAAACAGTTTAAAACAAATGTTTATTGTGATCTGATCATTATGAATCGGGAAGTCATACTGCATAAACAGTGATGACATATCAAGATGTCATACTACTTACACATTGATGACATACTCGACTGTCATACTAATCATGAATCATAGTTCTCTTCTCAATATAACAAAATGATACATTTGGGACTACTTAGTTCCCTTATACTCTTTCTCAAATCATTTTTCTAACTCTTTCTCGAGACTCCTTTTTTGCTTTCCCAAAACTAAGTTCAAACCAATTACATTTGTTTAAAAGATTCTCAATAAGAACTCAATGAATACTCAGGGATAGGGTTCATGCTGAAGAATAGACATGAAAAATCAACTTAATAAATCTCAATGTACAATATACATCAATTCAATAATTAGGAATAGAAATTCAATAATCAGGAACTCAAGAACTCAGAACTCAACATCTACTCATCTCAAAAATCACTCAAATCTAAGGATAGAACCCTAAAGTACTCAAATCTAAGGATAGGACCCTATATTACACTTTCTTTGAATTTTGACAAATATAGGGCGTGAGGACGAACTAGTTCAATACTATGATAGCCTTACATACCTGGAAGAACGAAGTTCTTGGCAAAATCGACTAAACTCAACGAACGCTTGAAACCCTAGATTTTCTCCTCTTGGAACATTGTTCTAATGACTTTAAGTGTTAACAAACGTAAAAAAACTAATTCATATTTTCGAAGCCCTTAATTAGGTGTAAAAATTCATGGTTTAGGCATGAAATACGGGTTAAGCGACGTAGTTTAAGTACCAAACGCATAGGAGAAAGACCAAAATGACCCCAGCTTAAAAGTTTGATGAAGTGCCCTTCAAGGAAGGTTTCACAGACCGTTTAAGGCTCCACGGTCCGTGAAACACTTCAAAGGCCGTATATCCATCCGTGAACATTCGTTTGACTGACAGGGCCTTATTAAAATGAGCATAACTTTTTTCTCCGAACTCGAAATGAGGTAAACTTGGTGGCGTTGGAAAGAAAACTCAAAGACCTTTCATTTGTAAGGTCATGGGCCACCTAATTCATTATGTCCTGAGAGATATGATCGTTTGAAGTTGAGTCAAAACTTAAAAGTTGATGGGTGACTTGTACTGACCCCTAAACGGACCGTACAAGCCACCACGGGCCCTCTAGGGTCCCGTCCAGGTGACTCCCACCTTGGCAGCCCTGGACAGTTGGCCACCTTGCCCTAAACAGACTGTGGACCTGTAAAGAGAATGTTTAGGGTTTCGTGAAGGGTCCATGGTCCATTTTGGGTTCGTGGACTTGCCCATTAGCCCTCTTTAGACTTTCTCAAAGTTCGAGGTGTCACACGAGTGATTCAAATTTTAAGTGTAGAGTTGCGAGGTGTTATAAAATAATTTGGGTCTTAGCTTAGAAATTTTTGGGGTGTTATATATATAATAATAATAATAAAGATCTCTCGTAAAGAGGCAATATAACTAAAAATAATAATTGTAATTGGCCTAAAAAATAATTATTCCGATATTTGTTTAGGGGTGGGAATAATTTAGTATGTATAAATTATTCAATATTCGGTTTTAACTGTTCAAACTGAAATTTGTCAGATCAAAATAGGCTAAATGTTAAATGAATTAATGTATAACCCTGTCAATAGTTTACTTGGAGTGAGATGAATTGGGTCAAAATATGCTAACAATACGTCATAACTCACCTAACCCAACTCTAAAATTAATTATTTTATTTATTTTCTTATAAGTTGTTTGATTACAAACTTATTACTTTTTTTGTGACGACTCAGACTATCGTGAGTGGCATCCGCAATAAAGCACCTTGTGGGAGAACAAACCACTAACTCAAACTAAACCCAAAACACCATTTATAAAAACAAGTTCACCATATAAAGCAAAGAAAAGTAGTTTTCAAACAACCAAGGATTGAGTCCCCATAAATTAAACAAATAGTTAAAATATTTGTGAAAATAACCCCTAAGAACTACAAGAAGTGGTACCAAAACTCTAATCTAACCAATAGTCAATAATGGGGATGCAATCCCGAAACTAAAAACATAACTAACCCACTAATGTCTTTGAGAAAATTATAATTTACTTTATTTTGATTGTATTTAATTTTTTCCTGAAAGAAGCAAATAAAAATAGTGTTGTGGAAAACGTCTCTTGATTTGTACTACTTACAAAAAATAATGCAATTTTTATAAATAATTTCACTTAACTCATTTAACACCCCAAAAATTTCTAAGTTAAGACTCGAACCATTCTTCATTTACTTGTAGGATCATATCGGGTGATTCTTAAATTGCCCATATGTCTAAAGGTAAATTCTTTAGCGTGGGAATGATTTTGGATATCAATTAAGGTCACTAGAAACTCCTAGAACAAAGTAGAGTTAAAAGTTTCCTTATCGATTAAGTTTTGATGTAAGATTATACTTGGGTCAACTTCAAATAATCACATCTCTTAGAATATAAAGAGTTACGTGCCCCATAACCTATCAAATTAAAGGTATTTGAATCTATTTTCCAACGCTACCAATTTTACGTCAATCCAATTTCTAAGTAAGAAGTTATGACCATTTTAGTAACTAATACAGTGCAGTGACGAATTAGCTGATGGGAAAACATTAAAAAAGTTTTTTTTTGTCTTTTTACCTGCAAGAAAACCCTAAAAGGATTTCTTGACTAATATAAGACTCAAAACAATCAGATTTTCATCTTTTAATCCATTATTCTCTACTCTCTCAAACCCTAGGGTAAAACCCTAAGGAAAAATCAAACTAGAAGACTCCATTCAAGATTCTTTCAATTTTTTTCAAGATTCTTTCAATCTTTTTCAAGATTCTTTCAATCTTTTTAAAGATTCTTCTTCAATGTAAGTCCTTCTACAAGAATTTCATTCTTTCCAACTCAAATTTCTCCATACAACTATGAATCACTAATGAAAATCATAATTCTTGGTCATAGAGAGTTCAAGAAAGTAATTCAAGAATTCCAAGAAAGGTTTTCTTGATTGTTCTCCTTCAAGATAGGGTTTCAAGGCTTCTAACCAAGTTATCTTTCAAGATTCTTCAAGATTTTTCAAGAACCTTGTTCTTCCAGGTACGTAAGGCTATCATATTGTTGGACTAGTTCGTCCTCACGCCCTACATCTACTTTCAGATAAGTAAAAGAGTAATCTAGGATTCTTTCCCTAGATTTGAGTATTCTTGAAATAAGTTGATTTTGAGTTCTTGAGTTCACATTTATTTTAAAAATTCTATTCCTAATTATTGAGTTTCTATATTGTTATTGAGATCGTTGAGTTTATTTGTTCATGTATATATTTCAGCATGAACCCTATTTTGAGTTATAAATTTTGAGAAGCTTTTTAAAGCCAACACTTGAGTTTTAAACTGAGTTTTTGAGAAAGTTAAGATGAGTTTTGAAAAATAAGTTTCTAAAACATGATTAGTATGACAATCGAGTATGTCATGAATGTTTAAGCAGTATGGTATCTAGTTATGTCATGAATGTTTAAGCAGTATGGTATCTAGTATGACATCAATGTTTAAGCAGTATGGTATCTGGGTATACCATCAATGTTTATGCAGTATGACTTCCCGAGTCATCAATGATCATATTAAACTATGATTTTGATATGTTTATGAGAAATAGTTTTCAAGTATGAATTGAGTAAGAGTATAAGGGGACTATGTGTTCCCAGAGGTACCAATTTTTACATTGATAAAAGAGAAACTGAGATTTTTAAATAAGTTATGAGTTCAAAAGATATTTCAAGAGCAATTACCTCTTTTAAGAGGGTAGTTTGAGCAATTATCTCAATCCAGATGAAGAGTTATATTTTTAAGCATTGAGCATGAGTATATATTATTGGGAGTAGTATTTAGCACCGATATGGGGGAGAGTTCAGAAAACTCACGACCCTCATAAACCATGTATGCCAACATGGGTAAAGGATCATACTTTTTAGATGAATCTTTATTGCTTAGTTGATCCACTTAGTTGAGGTGTTCTATACCCCGGCAAGGTATATGACAATTCTGGCAGCATGGGCAAGACACTGTATCATCACGTAGCTTATAGTGATGGTTGTCGGTTAGAGAATCTCCCAAATAGATTTAAAAGCATATTTTTATTATATCACTTATGATGTTGAGTTTCAGAGATGAGTAAGTTTTTGTGAAGTTTTAAATGATTTTAACTCCTTTATTTCTTTACATTCAACTTGAGTACATTGTTATCTATTCCAGTCCTTTCTTTCAGTTATTTTTTTTCCAACTATATTACATACTCGTGCATTCAATGTACTGATATCATTCAACCTACATCTTTTAATGATGCAGATACATGTAATTAGGATCCTCAACAAGAGTCTATTGAGATCACTTCATCTGCTCGTCAATTTTTGAGTGAGACTTTCTTGCTTCCAGAGGAATCCATTTTTATGAGTTGTTAGTAGTAGTTCCTTGAGGAGTCCTGTAGAGGATTCATAGATAGACAGTTTTAGAGAGTCTTTCAGTTTCATATATTCTATTTAAAATTTATGTTTCATACTTAGTATATTCAGCGAAGTTTTGAGATTCAGTAAACTATTTTTAAACGTTTCTTTCAATTTGATGCTTATGTATGCTGGAGTTAGTCTTCCTCTTGTAGTCAGCCAGGATGATGGTTCGCTTGAGGGCTAGCAATGGTTTTTGAGTACCGACCACATCCAGAGTGTAGGCTTCGGCCGTGGCAAACTTGGTATCAGAGCATAGAGTTCAAGTGTCCTGGGTGTCTATGAAGCCGTGTCCGTAGGATCTTATTTATGGTTGTGAGGGCGCCACTTCTATAAATGAGGGACTACAGACATTTAAGAAAAGTTTCCCTTTTTTCATATTCTAAATCGTGAAATAAAACTGTGTCATAAGGAACTTATTCTAAATCTCGTGTTTCTCATATTCATTCGAGTACCCCTCATACTAAAGGTAGTTGAAAAGCAAAGCCAGTTCCAAATCGATGAGTTTCTCTCAGCAAAAGTCTTGAGGAAGTCATGAGAGTACATAGTGGCTTAAGAGAAGCCTATGAGTGAGCTTTAGTGTTGAGATTCAAAAGAATGCACTCTTATTCATATGAATCTTGCGTTTGAGCTAAAAGCGAGATGTATTCCCAGACTCTTTTCTCTAAACCTTATTTCAGTTGAGACCCTTAATGGGAAGTGTGTTTTAAATCTTGGGTAGTAATTGCACCCGGAAAGATAATATGACTTACAATGTTATAAGTAGTTGTAGTAAAAGTGCCCAGAGTTAGAAGAATGAATGCAGAGGTATAGTAATCTAAGAAAGGAAGATAATGATGAGGGAAATTATGTTGTTGCAGTCATGCACTAGTAAATTGTTGATGAGGTATTTTCCCTTATGGGTAGACTGAGAAGTGATGAGGTGTGAAGATTTCATGATAGGAGGCAGAGTAAGATTCGCAAGTTAGGATGAGTTAAAATATACTTTAACTAGAAAGGAGGTTATGATGATGTGTCATTGTGTTAGTAATGACCAAGTGTATGTGTTGAATAGAAGAGTAGGAGTATTCATGAGATGATAGCTCTGAGCTAGGCTTATGATCTTTAAGGAAAAGCCCATAATATTCAAAGGGTTATAGAACTAACTAGGAAATGATGAATAGTGAATGAGTAAATAGTACTTAAGTTATGAAATTGAATGTGACGATAATTCATAAGTATGTAGATAGAGAGATAAAGATTGACCACTTGTCATGAGATTTTAGTGGGCGAGTATTTCTTAATTTGTATCTAGTAGTTGTAAGTTAGTATAGTAAGTGAGCAATCATATTAATATCTGGGTTTAGTAATAAAAATTAAGCTTGAATTTGAGATGAGCATCGTGATCAAAAGAATGGAAACATGAGGGTGATGATGTTAGTCTTGAAATCTGATCTCGTAGACTTGACATAGAGTAGGTGAGGAATAGAGATGTTAGCTACAATGAAGATGAGTGGTACAAGTGAGAGATCCTAACTTTTAGATAAGGGCTGTGAAGTGTGGCTAAGTCGTGAGAGTAACAAGAAACATTAAGAGGTGTACCGAGATTGTATGTAATCAGACGAGTTTCCAATTAAGTTAATGATTTTTCATGTGTGCCTAGATAGTATATTTGAGCTGTCAATGTGGAATAGGCTGGTGTAAGCATTTTTTTCCTTAAGAGTTAAATGAAGCGGCCTGATAAGCCAATGAGAAGAGGTTAAAAGAAGCATCTTAGAAAGAGGTCTCAGAAGGAGTCTTAGTACATGCTTATGGAGAGTTCAGTAACAATGAGATAAGTCTTTCCCGAGTATTAGAGTAAAGCAAATGTAGACCAACTTAGAAATAATTGAATAGATCCATAGCTTTAAAGTGACAGCCTCAAACATAATGGGGAGATGATGAGATGAGAAACCAATTCACGTGTTGAGGATGAGATAGTGATGTTTTCCGAATGAGTTTTAGAGGTACATCAATCCATTCATACTCTAGCGTATTCCTCAAAGTTCAGTCATTTCAACTTCATAATTATGTTTCTTATATCAGAATTGTGTCTATGACTTATGCTAATACACTTCAGAGACTTTCACATCTATGCTAAGTTTTTAGAATGAGGGGTGAATACTTTAGCCCATTAACCTCAAGCTTAATCCACAAAGTTATGGATATCAGCCTCATGATATGAATCTATTCATATAAGCATTCAAGTCTCACAGTATGTTCAGTCTCACAAATTCATGATTTACTATCAATGGCTAGCAACATATGTTATGCCATGCATATTCTTATATCAGATATCTCGAATGAATCGTGCTTATGATATTTCACCCTAAAGTTTTCTCAATGATCCCTTTTAGTTGAGAGTGGTGTTGTTGGTGTGATGATAGAGAAAATGATTGACATTTTCTTATTTTGATAAGTGCTGGTATGTTTATTCAATCTAAGGTTTTAAATGTGGAGGGAGAATGAGATAAGATATGAGTAATAAGGCAGTTCCTGGTAATAATGCATGAAAGTTCTATTGGTAGAATTGGCGAGAGAATGAGGAATTCTTATAAGGAGTGGTTAGTAGGAGTCCATGGAGTGGTTGTAGTACTAGGCTTGAATGTGGTGTTGGTAACATGTGGAAAATGCGTGATACATTAGGTGTTTCGTGATATGAGTTCAAGGTTAGTTGAATGTAGTGGTAAGGAGTAGTGTTCTGGGGATGAGATTCCCTATAGAGGTATAGAACCCGAATCTTGTGATTTAGATCAGAATAATAGCCCTATGTTAAGTACTTTGTGATTCTGAGTTAGACTTGAATATTGTAAGAGTAGCCCCTTTCCATTCTCAGACCAGCCGTCATTCGCGGACGAATGATCCCAAGGGGGAGATATTGTAACACCCCAAAAATTTCTAAATTAAGACTCAAACCATTCTTCATTTACTTGTAGGGTCATATCAGGTGATTCTTAAATTGCCCAGATGTGTAAAGGTAAATTATTTAGTGTGGAAATGACTTTGGATATCAATTAAGGTTACTAGAAACTACTAGCACAAAGTAGAGTTAAAAGTTTCCTTATCGATTAAGTTTTGATATAAGATTATACTTGGGTCAACTTCAAACGATCATATCTCTTAGAATATAAAGAGTTACGTGGCCCATAACATATCAAATTAAAGGTATTTGAATCTACTTTCACACGCCACAAATTTGGCATCAATCCAATTTCTGAGTAAAAACTTATGGCCATTTTAGTAACTGATATAGTAGAGTGACGAATTAGCCGACAGGAAAACATTAAAAAGGGTCTTTTTGTCTTTTTACCTCCAAGAAAACCCTAAACAAATTTCTTGACTAATATAAGACTCAAAACAATCAGTTTTTCATCTTTTAATCCATCATTCTTTTCTCTCTCAAACCCTAGAGTAACACCCTAAAGAAAAATCAAAGTAGAAGATTCCATTCAAGATTCTTTCAATCTTTTTCAAGATTCTTTCAATCTTTTTCAAGATTCTTCTTCAATGTAAGTCCTTCTCCAAGAATTTCATTATTTCCAACTCAAATTCCTCCATACAATTATGAATCACTAATGAAAATTATAATTCTTAGCCATAGAGATTTCAATAAAGTAATTCAAGAATCCCAAGAAAGGTTTTCTTGATTGTTCTCCTCAAGATAGGGTTTCAAGGCTTCTAACTGTAACGACCTGATTTCGTTGTTAGGGAAAAGCCAATGGGAAAGAATTGGGGTCAGAAAACTTTTTGGTAGTAACTTGGGATTTCCTAACCTAGTCTAGATTTGGATGAAATCAGAGCCAGTGAGGTCTAGGGAAATTTGGTAATGAATGAGAGATCTAATTATGAATTTGATCACCTGAGTAGATATCTAAGACGTTAAGGAACCTGTACGACTTTACAGAATCGAATTCGGGTGAGTAGAACTCCCGAAACTGATCTTAGCGTGAACAGGTAATTTTTAAGTGTCATGGGTTGAAGGTGTGTTGTGAAATGGGGGTTTGAAACTCTTTAATTAACTCTCTGTCTCCGTGCAAGCCGCCAAGGTGGAATTATTCCTGCCAGGGTGGGGCCGCTGTAGCGGGATGAGGTCCGCCACAATGGGACAGACGCGACTTAAGTCGGAAATAAACCCAAAAAATGTTATTATTCTGCAACATTTGATCTTGAGAGCTAAGGAACGACCCAACGATATTTCTTGAAGGTTTTCCACCTCTTCTAGCACCAAAGGTAATGTTTTTACTCCCCGAATCAATTTTTTGATCCACAGAACTTGGTTTCTTGGGTAATTTTCAATGGGGGAGGGTTTTGATCTAGGATTTATGGTGGAAGAAGCCCTAAACTGGGTATGGGGATCAAGGGTTTGGCTTAGGGTTGATATTATTGATTATAATCCGGGTAGTTAGGTCTTGTTTATTGATCCTCGCGTTATATTGATTGTTTATAGATCAAGAACAAGCGGAAAGAATCTGGAAAGGGAAGAATCAAGTTTCTTAGGGGATTCAAGCTTTGTTCGAGGTAGGTGATTGTTGTGATTTCATGTTTGTGTGATGTATGTTAGTAATTGCTTCATTGTAATGCATGTATGTATGCGAATGTTGCACTATTGTTCACACCTATTGTAAATGAGTATGAATGAATGATTGTATGCCATGAATCAACATTTGATTGGTATCTAATTTCCTTCACATTCTGTCCGCAGATGGTTAACACTAGATTCAACAGCGTCAGGCCCGTAGCTCCCGTCAATGAACCAGCTGAGAAGTCCACAGCGAGAGGTTGCGGTCGAGGCAAGGGTAGAGGAAGAGCAAGGGGCAGAGGCCGAGGAAGGGTAGCACCTACTAGGGATGGAGCACCAGTTGAGAATGCTCCCATAGATGAGGTTCCTCCCATGCATCATGAATAGGTAGAAGAGAACGTGGAAATTGAGGATGAAGGGGATGTTGGATAGGAAGAGAATGCACCGGCAAGGAATACCGGCGTTCCTCCCTTAGACCCAGTGTTAGCTCAATAGATCATGTCGTTTCTGAAGGGATTGGTTGGTCCCGAAATTACTCCAGTAGTGCAAGTTACTCAACCCCTAACCAACCACCCCGTTACTGTTACTAGTCCTAGTTGTGACGCAACATTAAGTACTGATGCCTTTTTCCATCCTTTGTTGGGTCCCGTAATGACTGGTAATGAGCATGAGATGTTGACTAAGTTTCTGAAATTGAAGTCGCATGTGTTCCATGGTTCTGAGAGTGATGACGCTTATGAGTTCATCCTAGATTGTTATGAGAGGCTTAATAAGTTGGGAATTATCCATCAGCATAGAGTAGAGTTCGTGACCTTCCAACTGCAGGGCGAGGCTAAACAGTGGTGGAGAGCATATGTGGAATGCAAATCTTCAGCTTTACCTCCACTCACTTGGACCCAGTTTCATGCTCTATTTTTGGAAAAATATGTGCCCCAGACCTTGAGAGATCGTAAGAAGGATGAGTTCATGGCTTTGGAGTAAGGTGGTATGTCTGTGGCTGCTTATGAGGCCAAGTTCCATGCTTTGTTTAGATATGCTACGCAATTGGTGACTACTGAGGAAGAGAGGATCCGTCTATTTTTTAAGAGACTGAATTCTGAGTTACAGGTATTGTCTGTGCACATGAATTCTGCAGGGAAAACTTTTAATGAGGTAACAGATTTTGTGAAGAAAGTGGAGGGGGTGAGGCGAGACGGGCAGGCTAAGGCGTTGGCTAAGAAAGCTAAGAGCACCGGTAACTTTCAGGGTTCCTACTCCAGAGGTTCACGGAGGCCGACACTTACAGCCCGGCCAATTCAGTCCGCTATGCCCGCTTCTACAGGTAATTACTCGGGAACTCCACATCAGAATTTTATTCAGGATAGCGAGGGAGCTGCACCTTCGGCGGGCAGCAGGCCATCTTTTGATCGCACTTGTTATAATTGTGGAGAACTTGGGCATATGAGGATAGATTTTCCCCACCCGTGCATGTTGGACCCCGCGCAACAGCAGACTAGAGCAGTGGTACCCGCAAAAAATGGTAATAATGGTCGAGGACGTCCACAAGGTGGGCGAGGAGGAAATCAGTGAGGCCGTGGAGGTCGGGGAAATGGGAACGCAGGCAGAGGTACAGCGCAGCCAGGCAGGGAAGTCACCCGTCAAGATGACAGGGCTCAGTGTTATGCCTTTCCAGGCAAGAGTGAGGCAGAGTCTTCTGACGTAGTGATCACAAGTACTATTCTTGTATGTGACCGGATGGCTAAGATGTTATTTGATCCGGGTTCTACTTATTCTTATGTGTCTGTTCAGTTTTACTTGGGATTTGATATGATTTGTGATGTACTTGATGCCCCCATCCATGTTTCTACCCCAACTGGAGAGTCTGTCATAGTCTCCCATGTTTATCGTGCTTGTCCTATCTTGTTTATGGGTTTTCAGACTTGGGCTGATTGGGTTATTTTGGATATAGCTGACTTCGATATAATCTTAGGCATGACTTGGTTGTCCTCCTATTATGCTGTGCTTAATTGTAATACTAAGTCTGTGACTCTAGAAATCGTTGGTAGGGAGAAGTTAGAGTGCGAAGGGGTGTACAAGCCTAAGCCATCTAAGATCATATCCTCGATTCGGGCAAGGAAACTGGTGGGGCAGGGTTGTTTGGCTTATTTATCTCATATTCGGGATGTTGAGGTTGAGTCTCCCTCTATTGAGTCTATTCCTGTGGTGTCATAATTTAGAGAAGTGTTTCCTACTGATTTGCCTGGTATGCCTCCGGATAGAGATGTAGATTTCTGCATTGACTTGGAACCTGGTACCCGCCCCATTTCCAACCCTCCGTATCACATGGCTCCGGCAGAATTAAGAGGGGTTAAGGCTCAAATCCAAGAACTTCTTGATAAAGGTTTCATTCGTCCTAGTGCTTCCCCATGGGGTGCTCCTATCTTGTTTGTTAATAAAAGGGAAGGTAGTATGAGAATGTGTATAGACTATCGATAATTGAATAGGGTAACCATTCGAAACAAATATCTATTGCCACAGATAGATGATCTTTTTGACCAGTTGCAGGGTGCATCCATTTTCTCTAAGATTGATCTAAGGTCTGGCTATCATCAATTAAAGATTAGGCCTGAGGATATACCAAAAATGACATTTAGGACCCGCTATGGGCACTACGAGTTTCTAGTTATGTCGTTTGGGTTGACAAATGCGCCTGCAGCTTTCATGAGTTTGATGAATGGGGTGTTCAAACCATTTCTTGATTCGTTTGTTATAGTGTTTATTGATGATATTCTGGTTTATTCAAAAAATAAGGAAGAGCATGCCGACCATCTTCGTATTATTTTGGGTGTTCTTGGGAAACAAAAGTTGTATGCAAAATTTTCTAAGTGTGAATTTTGGTTGACTTCGGTTGCCTTTTTGGGGCATGTAGTTTCAAAGGAAGGGGTAATAGTAGATCCCCTAAAGATTGAAGTGGCTAGGAATTGGGTTCGACCAAGTTCTGTGACTGAAATTAGGAGTTTTATGGGGCTTGCCAGCTATTATCATCTATTTGTGAAGAATTTTGCTTCCGTTGCCATACATCTGAAAAGGTTGAACAAAAAGGAGGTACCTTTTGAATGGACTGAAAAATGTGAGGTGATCTTTCAAAAGCTCAAGACTCTCTTGACCTCAGCACCTATTCTTGCACTACTAGTGGAAGGTAAGCACTTTATTGTTTATTGCGATGCTTCGCATTCGGGTTTGGGTGCTGTATTGATGCAGGAGAAGAATGTCATAGCTTATGCGTCAAGGCAGTTGAAGGTACATGAACGAAATTACCCAACACATGATTTAGAGTTGGCACCAATAGTGTTTGCTCTTAAGATCTGGCGGCATTATCTTTATGGTGTCAAGTGTGAGGTATTTACTGACCACCGTAGCCTACAACTTGTATTCACTCAAAAGGATCTAAATCTGAGACAACGAAGGTGGATGGAGTTACTCAAGGATTATGATGTGACTATCCAATACCATCCGGGTAAGGCTAACGTGGTGGCAGATGCATTAAGATAGAATACGGTGGGTATGGGTAGTCTAGCTTGCTTGGGTGTGACCAAGCGACCTTTGGCTAAAGAAATTCAACATTTGGAGTCTAAGTTCATGCAGTTGGGCATCTAGAAAAAAGTGGGGTGTTAGCTAGCATTGATTTTAGGGCCACCTTTATTGAGGAGATCAAGGCCAAACAGTTTAAGGATGAAAATTTGGATGAGCTTAGAAAGAAGAAAGTGATTGGTAAGGCACAAGATATGGTTCTTGATGCGAGGTGTGTGCTCAGTTTTAAAGGAAGGATTTGTGTTCCTAGAGTGGGCAGCCTGATTCAGACTTTATTGACAAAATCCCATGGTTCGCGGTATTCTATTCATCCGGGTGTGACTAAGATGTACCGAGATATGAAGCAAATTTATTGGTGGCCTGGCATGAAAAAAGATATAGCGGAGTTTGTGGTTCAGTGTCAAAATTGCCAACAAGTAAAATATGAGCATCAAAGGCCTGCAGGTTTGCTTCAAAGAATTCCAATTCCAGAATGGAAGTGGGAAAGGATAGACATGGATTTCGTGGTTGGTCTTCCCAAGACTTTGGGAAAATTTGATTCTATTTGGGTAGTGATTGACAGATTGACAAAGTCAAGCCATTTTATTCCGATCAGAGTAGACTATAATGCGTAGCAATTGGCTAAGGTGTATGTAAAAGAGATAGTAAGGCTGCACGGGGTGCCTTTTTCTATCATCTCAGACCGTGGTACGCAGTTTACATCCAAGTTTTGGTGAAAATTACATGAGGAGTTGGGTACTCAACTCACTTTTAGCACAACATTCCATCCGCAGATGGACGGACAGTCAGAAAGGACCATTCAAGTGTTAGAGGACATATTGAGGGCATGCGTGATCGACTTTGAAGGACATTGGGATAAGTTCCTACCCTTGTGTGAGTTCTCTTATAATAATAGTTACCACTCCAGCATTGATATGACACTGTTTGAGGCACTTTATGGGAGAGGATGTAGATCACCCATAGGATGGTTTGAGGCTGGAGATGTGAAACCTTTGGGGGTTGACTTGGTGAGGGATACTCAGGATAAGGTAAGAAGCATCCAAGCTAACCTCCTAGCAGCCCAAAGTAGACAGAAAAAGTATGTAGATCATAAGGTAAGAGACATGGTGTTTCAGACTGGTGAGAATGTACTTCTTAAGGTGTCACCCATGAAAGGGGTGATGAGATTCGGCAAAAAGGGCAAGCTTAGTCCTCGATATATTGGACCCTTTGAGGTTCTTGATCGTGTAGGGCCAGTGGCGTATATGTTGGCTTTACCTCCTAACTTATCGGGGGTTCATCCGGTATTTCATGTGTCCATGTTAAAGAGATATTATGGGGACGGGTATTACATTATAAAATGGGACTCAGTTGTGTTAGACAAAGACCTTCAGTATGAGGAAGAACCGATTGCAATTCTTGATCGTAATGTCCGGAAGCTGAGGACCAAGGAGATTAAGTCAGTGAAAGTTCAATGGAAGCATCGTTCAGTTGAGGAAGCCACTTGGGAGACCGAGAAGGACATGCGAGACAAGTATCCCCAGTTATTCAGCAATTCAGGTACTATTCTACCCTTACTTTAGCCAGTCTTTCCTAGTTGATCACTCGGGGATGAGTGATGGGTAAATTGGTATCTATTGTAACGACCTGATTTCATCATTAGGGAAAAGCCAATGGGGAAAAAATTGTGGTCAGAAAACTTTTTGGTAGTAACTTGGGATTTCCTAACCTAGTCCAGATTTGGACGAAATTTGAGTCAATGAGGTATAGGAAAATCTGGTAACGAATGAGAGATCTAATTATGAATTTGATCACCTGAGTAGATAGCTAAAACGTTAAGGAACCCGTAAGACTTTACGGAATCAAATTCGTGCGAGTAGAAATCCCAAAACTGAACTTAGCATGAACGGGTAATTTCGGAGTGTCATGGGTTGAAGGTGTGTTGTGAAATGGGGGTTTGGAACTCTTTAATTAACTCTCTGTCTCCGTGCAAGCCACTAAGGCAGGATTACTTAAGTCGGAAATAAACCCCAAGAACGTTATTATTCTGCAACATTCGATCTTGAGAGCTAAGGAACGACCCATGAATATTTCTTGAAGGTTTTCCACCTCCTCTAGCACCAAAAGTAAGGTTTTTACTCCTCGAATCCATTTTTCGATCCGTAGGACTTAGTTTCTTCGGTAATTATCGATGAGGGAGGGTTTTGATCTGGTATTTATGGTGGAAGAAACCCTAAACTGGGTATGGAGATCAAGGGTTTGTCCTAGGGTTGATATTATTGATTATAATCCGGGTAATTAGGTCTTATTTATTGATCCTCTAGTTATATTGATTGTTTGTAAACCAAGAACAAGCGGAAAGAATCTGGAAATGGAAGAATAAAGTTTCTTAGGGGATTCAAGCTTTGTTCGAGGTAGGTGATGATTGTGATTTCATGTTTGTGTGATGTATGTTAGTAATTGCTTCATTGTAATGCATGTATGTATGCGAATGTTGCACTATTGATCACTCCTTTGTAAATGAGTATGAATGAATGATTGTATGCCATGAATCAACACTTGATTTTATATTTATGAGAATATACATTGTGATTATGATTATGGTATGTTGAATGGAACGGGTGTCACGTTCCGATACACTAACTGGGATCGGATGTCACATACCGAAATACAAATTGGAACGGGTGTCACGATCTGACACACTAACTTGGAACGGGTACTACGATCCGGTACACTAACAATTTGAGTATGGGTTCCACGAGAGAACCAATGACTTGTGATATATATGCGTATTATTGAGAATGTGGAATTGTACATTGCTCCTGATATGATGACTGATATTGTATATGTTCGGTATATACCTATTTATTGCGTTGTGATTACTTGCTTATATTACACTTATTAGGATAGCCGCGTGATCCTACCAGTACACTGTGGTTGTGTACTGATACTGCACTTGCTCTTTCTTTGTTGAGTACAGGGCATCTTTTGGCGGCTACTGACAGACCTCGCTTAGGAGATCAGTGATCAACATCAGATTAAAGGGTGAGCCAGTTCTTTCAGGCTGCCATGGGTTCTCTATTGTTTAGTCCACTCATTCGACTTACACTAGTACCTTAGATAATCTTATGTTAGATTGGGTTGCATCCATTTTCTTAGAATTGTTGATCTTTAGAGTTTTGGTACATTGACTTTCAGGTTCTAGGCATTATTTCTACAATTATTTTATTAGACTTCGGAGTTTATGGGAACTCTCTATTTTTCCTTTAGACATTTAAATCTGCTTCCGTTTCTTTAAATGCTTTAGTTTTCGTTAATTTGGTTAGTTGGGTTGGAGTAACGGTTCTCCCACCGGAGGATTAGTGTGGGTGCCAATCACGACGGTCTGAGTCGTGACACTAACCAAGTTCTTTTTCACGATTTTTCAAGATTTTTCAAGAACCTTGTTCTTCTAGGTATGTAAGGCAATCATAGTGTTGGACTAGTTCATCCTCACGCCCTACATCTACTTTCAGATCAGTAAAAGAGTAATCTAGGATTCGTTCCCTAGATTTGAGTATTCTTGAGATAAGTTAATTTTGAGTTCTTGTTTCTTTTAAAAATTCTATTCCTAATTATTGAGTTTCTATATTGTTATTGAGATCCTTGAGTTTATTTGTTCATGCCTATATTTCAGCATGAACCCTATTTTGAGTTATAAATCTTGAAAAGTTTTTTTAAAGCCAACACTTGAGTTTTAAATGAGTTTTTGAGAAAGTTAAGATGTATTTTGAGAAAGAGTTTCTAAAACATGATTAGTATGACATTCGAGTATGACATCAATGTTTAAGCAGTATGGTATCTAGTTATGTCATCAATGTTTAAGCAGTATGGTATCTAGTATGCCATCAATGTTTAAGCAGTATGGTATCTGGATATACCATCAATGTTTATGCAGTATGACTTCCTGAGTCATCAATGCTTATATTAAAATATGATTTTGATATGTTTTTGAGAAAGAGTTTTCAAGTATGAATTGAGTAAGAGTATAAGGGGACTATGTATTCCCAGAGGTATCAATTGTTAAATTGATAAAAGAGAAACTGAGATTTCTAAATGAGTTATGAGTTCAAAAATATTTCAAGAGCACTTACCTCTTTTAAGAGGGTAGTTTGAGCAATTATCTCAAACCAGATGAAGAGTTATGTTTTTAAACATTGACCATGAGTATATATTATTGGGAGTAGTATTGAGCATCGATATGGGGGAGATTTTAGACAACTCACAGCCCCCATAAATCATGTATGCCAACATGGGTAAAGAATCATACTTTTTAGATGAATCCTTATTGCTTAGTGGATCCACTTAGTTGAGGTTTTCTATACCTCGGCAAGGTAAAGAACAGTTCTAGCAGCGTGGGTGAGACGCTGTATCATCACGTAGCTCATAGTGATGGTTGTCGGTTAGAGAATCTCCAAATAGTATTAAAAGTATATTTTTATTATATCACTTATTATGTTAGTTTCAAAGATGAGTAAGTTTTTGTGAAGTTTTAAATGATTCTACTTCTTTATTTCTTTACATTCAGCTTGAGTACATTGTTATCTATTTCAGTCCTTTCTTTCAGTTATTTGTTATTCAACTATATTACATACTCATACATTCAATGTACTGATGTCATTCGACCTTCATCCTTTAATGATGCAGATACAGGTTATTAGGATCCTCAATAAGAGTCTGATGAGATCACTTCATCTGCTCGTCAGTTTTTGAGTGAAACTTCCTTGCATACGGAGGACTCCATTTTTATGAGTTGTTAGTAGTAGTTGCTTGAGGAGTTGTGTAGAGGCTTCATAGATAGACAGTTTTAGAGAGTCTTTCAATTTCAGATATTCTATTTAAAATTTATTTTTCATACTCAATATATTCAGCGAAGTTTTGAGATTCAATAAACTGTTTTTAAATGTTTCTTTCAATTTGATACATATGTATGCTGGAGTTAGTCTTCCGCTTGTAGTCAGCTAGGATGAGGGTTCGCTTGAGGGCCAGCAATGGTTCTCGAGTGCCGGCCACGTCCAGGGTGTAGGCTCGGGGCGTGACAACTCAATTATGGAGTTGAAATTTTGATTTTGAATTTTATGTTTGGAGATTAAAATGAGTTAGGACCATTTTGCTTAATTCTTATCCTGCCCAATCTATTATTACCTATATTCATATGTGTGACTGCAATTAATTCATTATAATCCATCAGAATTCAGTTCAATTCCTTATTTTTCACAAGTATAACTAAGAAAATATATTAAATAAAATAGGTGTACACTACAACTTGATAATAATAGGCATCATATCTTCATTAATTTTCATATGATCTAAACTTTATTGCATTTAATTACCATAAATACAAGAAAGTATACACAAACTTTGTACTACATTATTTAATGACCAATCATCAATGAAAAAAAAAGAGTAAGTGTCAATTCTACAAACATGAAACTCTTTTCCGCCTTTGTTCTTCTTGCTTTCTTCCTTTCTGGCACTGAAAAAATGGTTCAAGCTATTCGACCATATGAGAGTTTAGCAACAAAAGTTGAAAAAATCTTACAACCTTTTTTGGTGGTTCACAAAATTTCAAAGTTGCATGATGGTCCACGTAGCCCAGGATCATAACATCGTTTGGTTCTTGGGGGACCTGACCCACGACAGAGTCCAGATCACCCGCCAGCAGCACCGATCAAGTCAAGCAAAATTATATATACAAACTTAAGCTTGTAGTTTTTTTCTTATTGAAGTAAGTTTTTGTCATTATACTTGAAACTAGATTGGAAGCGTACTTATGATTATTAGATGCTCATGTCGTTACAATTGAAAAAAATAATTTTTTTTTATCTAATATGCATATTTATTCCATGAATGAAATATCTGTTGAAAAATTAGTAGTCTTTGTACCAAGATTTAAAGTCTATAGTTATAATTATCTTATTCTTTTTTTTTCTTTGGGGGAGGGGGAATGAGGGGGTGGGGGGTGGGGGGTGGGGGGTGGGGGGGTCAAGATAGAAATAATAAATTGAGAAAGTAAAATATCTTGGCTACTTTGAAAATCATGAGTAGAAGAAAATATCT
>JAJONR010004937.1:0-42896 GCA_029582245.1 Solanum etuberosum | reverse complement strand
GTTAATATATTTTTTGTTAGTTTATAATTTTCAATGTTTAGATATATTATTTCAAATTTGGGCTTGTAAAATTTTGTAAATATTTTATTTTGTATTAAGATTGGAAGTTACAATTATATTGTTATGGTTTTTCAAAGTTAACAATTTACTTTGTAAATATTTTGTTTTGTATTCAGTTTAACTGTAGCCTTTAATCTTATTAATTTAACATAATGAACGTTGGTATTTCAATAAAAATATTTTGTCCTCATGTGAATTTTATCGTCTTTTCAAAGATTTCTATTCATTCAACATTTTTAAAGTTTAGCTTATCACATAGGTAAGTGAAAATATATTTGATATGTTTTTAAACACCGTATGATTGTAAAAAACCGTAAAAAACAAAAAATCAATTTTTTTTGAAAGAACCGACTGAAGCAGAAATCAGAAAACCTGACTTTATGTGGTTTGATTTGGTTTTTAGATTTAATAAATCGACATAGTAATTGATTTTTTTTTTTTTTAATTGAAAAACCAAACCAAACCAAACTGACCTATTACCCACCTTATTTTTACTGATTCACCTAATTAACAACCCTTCAAATTCATTGACTTCTTTACCTACTCAGTTTTGCACATACTTGGGCTGGTAAAGATAAAAGTGTTATTTTATGAAAGAAAAAATAAGTGTCATAAATTGCACCAGGTAATTGTCCAGAGAAGCCATCTACCCATTATTCATTATTAACCTTATTTGAATTGAATCTCCAAGGGTTTAAAAAAATTAAATTAAAAACTTACTAAAACATAGAGGTGTTATCATTCAATTGGATGTTTTCAGCTAATTAAATCTAAGAGGATTTTTCACAACTAGTGTTATTTTGCTGCTAATTTATCATATATAATGATACTTTTGATAATTACGGTACATGACAATAATTTTGAAATTTACATTGTATCTCAAATACAACCTTCATTCTTTTGAAATTCGCTTTGTATCTCGAATCCAACCTTCTGAAATTTGCGTTGTATTACTGATACAATTATATAATTTCTTCGCTCAATTTAGTTGGATACACGGTATCTAACTCATTAATCTAGTTGTATTAATATTAGATATAACAATTTTAGGACAAGTCGCTCTGTATCAATTAGATATAATATTAGTTGGAGGGCTTAAAGAATTTAAGCACTCAATTAGGGCGGTTCAAAATCGAACCGAAATTGATAATTCGAATCGAATTTTTTTTATTGGTTTATCAGTATTGGGTTATTGATTTAACGGTTTTGATTTTTTTTGTTATCTGGTTATCGGTTCTTAACGGTTTGAGGTTTTTTCTTAACGGGTTAACCGATAACCCGATAGTAAGTTAAATAATTATATCTATACCATTTTGTATATAAAGTCCTTGACTTAGAGTTTGATTTCCTACTTTTATTTCTGGTTGTCTCAAACACTTGGTTATTCTACAATGTAAAAATGTTTGTTTTTGAGCAAGATATAACTTGTGAACTCATGTGCATGGTTCATTTGGTTTGTCACCTTGTTTCTAAGTGATTTTCAATATATTTTTTGTGTCAAATCTTAACGGTTAAACCGATAACCGAACCGATAACAATCAAAAACCGATAAACCAATAACCAATAAGCCAATATCTTAATGGTTCTATAACAGTTTAACATCTCTACAAACCGATAACTAATAAGTCAAACCGATAAACTTCAAAATCGAACCGAACCGACCGATACACCCACTCTCAATTTTATTGGTCACACTTTATTAGATACACTGATACAACTCAAATCCTTTTTTCAAGTATAATCCAAAAAAGTTTCAGAAACAACTTCGAAAATCACTAGATTCTTAAATAAAATAAAAAAAGTTCCAGGTACACACATCTATAATCTAGCTACATAAGCCAATAGAATCGAACAGTAACAATCATTGATGAACTCAGCAAGATCACTAAAAAAAATAATGCATTTAAAACAGTATCAAGCAACAAATCCAAAACACAATCACAAGATAAAATTTTACCGTCCTTGTCACAACTATGTTTGACCTTTTAAACCAAAAAAAAAACTATGTTTAACCTCACTTCGTTCTATTTATCCTTCAGATTTTAACCCTCAACATGTTTATATAATAAGATTGGATTAAAAAATTGTTTTCAGCTTGATACATAAAATAAAGTTACTATAATGAGTTGATGCGTAGAATCGTCATATATAGAAGTCATTGGACTTAAGTTAACAAAAGTAAGACATGCGTGGTTAAAACGTATTTTGGGAACCTCATATTTTAGGGTTTCCATCCAACCGCCGCTTCTAGTCTCAATATAAATAAGCTGAGTAGCAAGCAAAATGAGTAAGATGAAGCTTTGTGAAATGAGTATGTAGGAAAGGGAAAGGAGATGGATGTTTCAGGGAGCTTTTGGAGTGGGTGGCATGGTAAGATATCATATTTTGTTTTTCATGAAAAATGAAATTGAAATCTTGCCGATTCCCCCCATTCCAATGGCTTCTGGTCATTTCTCCCTTTCCTTTTTCTCCAGTTGCATAATAGGTTTCCTGGTATGCTTTAAATCCTGTTGAAAATTATCTATGTGCTGTAGTATTGAGGTTTTTTTTTTGACATGTTTATGTGTAGAAGTTCTGATTGTGTTGTGATCTGAATCTGGTATAATTTGAGTATTTTGCATGACCTGACCAACTATTAATAGCAGAAATGAAAGAAAAAAGAGTATTTAGAGCATATGTATGTGCACACCTGACTCTCCAACTCTAACAAAATGGACAATCTTCAGCTAACACAGTAGCAATTGATGTGCATAAATTGAGATTAGGGGACCTAAAAATATGTAATTAACTCGTATTATGTTTTCAAATGAGTCACAAACCACGAGACAACCATGTTTGCAACAATACTTTTTGACCGCTAGTAGAGGTTAAGGACTTACTTTCAACAGTACCATTGTGATTCTTTTGAGGTGTTTGAAGTATTTGAGAATTCTATATTAACAATGTCATCAGCACTAAATTATTTGCATCTCTTTTAAGGAATCTGCTTGTAAAGATTGGATCTTGATGAATATCTAGGTTTTCTCAACTTCTGTGTTGATATATCACATATAATCTACTGAATCACTCCTAGTTAACAAGTTTATTTTAATAGTGTTGGGTTTAGCATTTTAGCCAATATGTGTGGCTTTCATTTTGGGAAGTATTGGTGTAGCATAATGTGACGGGGTAGTTGATGAACTGTGGAGGTTCAAAATTGCTTCACTAAACATCTAAATACATCAATATTGAGCTTATTTTTGTATTTCATCGGCCTCTATGTTTTGTGGTAGCTGCTGAAGTTGGACTCAAGCTTATGGTTGCATCGGAGAACACTTATGACCATGGTTAATAAATGGTGTTAACTTGCGTTTTTTGGGATAAGCAATACTAACTGTTGGATTGGTTTTGTCAAGATTCAGTAATTGATTCTTTTCTCTTTTTGTAGTGAAAAATTGTAAAACAGCTTTTGAATTGAGTTTCATGTATTGTTCTATACGCAATACACAATCGAAACATCCTCCAAGTAATGGATTTAAGGATGCTTGGGGTGTTGAAGCATGGCTTTTACTTTCAACACTTCAGTAAGATGCCCAAGATAATTTGTAAATCTACAGAACTTGCATCTAGTCTTGATTGCTCTGTCCTATTATGTTCATAGTTAGTTACCTCTCCTTTGCAGATGAAGCCATTGATCTTAGGTAGCATTACTCATTTCCCCCAACTTCTTGAACTTAAACTTTTTCGTATTGTTTCAATGCTGATGTGATAATAATCTGTTGTTTTGATGGCATATGCTTATGCTATGAAGCACAATTGCACGTCGTCTCTTATGCTTCATAAATGGCAGTTTTATTGTTCTCGCTGTATGCAATGTTTGGTCTACAAGTTAAAATCTTCTCCTTTTATAGAATGTATCATTGTAGTTATGTCAAATGTCGTGCTCATTTTTGGCTCAAACCTTTTATTTTATGACAAAGTAGAGATTTTATTGAATGGTCTAACCTGCTACTGAGATTTTGCAGCCTTGGCTCAAAGTTTAACTGTTGTGCAGCTGTAGTTAAGAGTAAGGAGTTTATTTATGCACTCTCATGATGTAATCTGCATTTCACCTAGCTAATGATTTACTTATCCACTTCGGAAAAAAAAACCATATTTCGCTGATTGAATTTTCAGCTTTCTTATCAGGAAGTTCACAGTAACAGGATCATCGGCGGTTCATTGTCTTATTCAACCCGGCCTTGAATGCTTTATCAGCTCAATCAACGCTTTGAAACATTAGCACCAGGGATATCGTTTGATATGCTGACCCCTTTACCAACCTGATTGTCAACTTAAACTCATTACTTCGTTCAAGAATCACACTGTAGCTGTAACATCCTCTACATTTATCATGATGTTCATTTATCTATTTACTGTGGAAGTTAAAGCATATACTCTTTGAATGTTACCCTGATATATTGCAAAGGTTATTGTGCAGCTGAGAATACACAACTAAGACTGTCTAAGCTCTTAACCAAGCTCCGCGTGCAAATAATGGAAGTTGCTGCACAGTTTCGGATTCTTTGCTGTTTCTTGTTAGTTGTTGTGGCCTTTTTTGTGGTGTTTTTGATCAGGTGAAGTCGAGGTAGTTTATTTCTTACGAGCACAGCCATGGTGGTGAAACTAAAGCTTTTCCCTCGGTGCTTTACAAGCTTAAAAATAAATGTTTCAAAAATGGGGATGTGGTATCAGATTATGCTGAGTTTCAGATTTTTTTGTCAACGTCACCAACCATTGAAAAAAATACTTTATTTTAAAAAAGAAATGTAAATTTTAATTTAGTTACTTATTTCACATGCACTACATGACTTTTGAATTCCATTTCTTAATGAATATGCTCAAATCCAACAATCTAAAATGTACTGCTAGTTTTAATTTTTTTTTTTTGTAAAACTATTCATCTGCTCTTTCATAGCTTCCCCCTTTGATTTTTGAAGACTACCTGAGCAGTCATTTTGAAGTTAGCATATTGCTCTTTCATTCATCTGCTCTTTCTAATTAAATTTGAATTTGCGCCTTTATAGATATGGAACTTAAAAATGCTAAAGCTTTGGAAGAAAGAAATGTGTTGATTCCTACTAGCACTTGAAATAGTTATCTCATATATATTTTAGGCTTATGTTATCTATAGTTCCTTGAAGTTGTCCGTATATTTCACTTAGACACCTTAACTAGGACTAGTATTTATTGAACACCTAAATTATTCAAAATGTGTACCTATTAAACACAAAATGCTGATATGGCAGAAAAAATGCTTTTCACTTTCCTTTGCGTGTGAAGTTATCCAGAATTGTATTTTATTTTTATTTTTTTCAAGAAAACTTCACTTTTTCGTCTTCCATTGATTCTTAGCATTGTAAATAACTTGAAAGATTTTTTAAAATATTTTTGAAAACAATAGTTTTTAAATCGCAAAAAGAAAAAGCCCTCCGCCTCAATTTGGGTCCTCTTGATTTTTCTTTTGCAATCGATTTTGAATTGATTATCCGTCAACAAACTCCACTTCTTCATCACTCTTGTACGTCTCTCTCTATATATTTCTCTCACGTATTAGGTATGAAAAATATTTTTTAAAAACAATTGAATTGGTAAGTAATTTGATAAGATCTTGAGTTTTGTGGTTAGGGAAATGAAATGTTACAGGGAAGAAGAAGAAAGGGGGTGGGTAGTATGTGATATTATTTTCAATATTTTATATATAAGAAATAAAAATTGAAAAATGTATTTGAAATAACTTTTATTTTTAAAAATCATTTTCTACGATGGCTAATGGTAAAATGGATGGAGAAGTTATAAATTGTATTTTATTTTTATAGGAACTCTCAACAGTTAACATCTCAATCATATTAAATTTTTATGAATAATCTTATAATTCAAATTATTCACTGGATAAGTGATTATAAAATTAGAAAAACAAGCACGGTTAAAATTGACATTCAAATCTCAAAAACAATGTCTCAAGACTAATATTTTCATTAAATACAAAGCATTACATAATAATTCAAGTAAAATTTATTTGCGAACATGTCATTTGGTCATAAATGTTCTCAAATTTATTTGAGAAAAACCTTGAGAAATATTGATTTGACTATACGATTTATAAAGTATCGTAAAACTAAAGCAAAATAAGACAAGAAATATAAAAGATGAAAACAATAGAAATATTGAGACAAGATATGAGAGTATTTTTATTCTTCAAAGTATTCAAGTACTCACCAAATTTTTAAGTGTATACAATATGAACTCTTATACCTCTATTTATAGTGTAACATAGAGGCATACAAAAGGTTGGTCATAAACATGACATTAATCATGAATATAATGGAAGAGGTTATGGAGATGTAATGTTACAAGAATAATGGTTATAAAGGTGGAGGTTATGGAGATGTAATGTTACAAGAATAATAGTTATAAAGGTGGAGGTTATGATTATCTTCGTAATGGAGGAAAGTTATGGAGATAATGGGTGAGAGTAACTTCTTGATAAAGTGACATCCACACTATAATATTTTATAACACTCCCCCTTGGATGTCCATAGATAATATGCCTCGTTAAAACCTTACTAGGAAAAACACCCTGTGGGAAAAATCCTAGTGAAGGAAAAAGAGTACACAAATCTTTAATGTTGCCTCGTTAAAAACCTTACCAGAAAAACCCAATTGGGATAAAACCATAGTTAAGGAAAAGAGTACAACGCGTATTTTTCTCCCCCTGATAAAAACTTTACTTGATAATTCAGAGACGATGCATTCCAATCTTATATCACAACTTCTCAAATATTGATGTTGGCAATCCTTAGTGAATAAGTTTACAAGATTATCACTTGAATGAGTTTTTGAACGTCTATCTCACCATTTTGTTGAAGATCGTGTGTGAAAAAGACTTTTGGTGAAATATACTTTGTCTGATCTCTTTTGATTGTATCCTCCTTTCAATTGAGCTATATATCATTTTCATATATGGTGGCTGAAATATCCTTTTCAAAAGAAAATCACATATTTTCTGAATATGATCATGATTCCAACCAAACACACTCCCGACTTACTTCATAGATCAATATTATTTCTGCATGATTTGAAGAAGTTGTTTCTAATGTTTGATTATTTGAATGCCAAGATATTATTGTGCCTCCATATGTAAATAAATAGTCCATTTGCGATCGAGCTTTATGCGGATCAAATAAATATTTTGCATCTACATAATCAAATCATTTCTAACTCGAAGATTGATCATTTCAATTTTATTGAAGCTCGTCTTTTCTTCTCAAAGAAAATCACATATCTTCTATGTGTTGAGTCACTTGCTTTGTTAGTTTCTTGTCATAATCCTTTCACATAACTTTCATTATGTATATAAAATAATCTTCTAACATTTGCATAAGCAACAATCTATAAGTGCACCAATTGCACTAACACATGACATTTTAAATCATTTTCATAAGATCAAAAAGATTTTTTCTCTATGTTAAGCAGTCTCAAAACCATTGGATACTCAATGGAATTGCTTTAAGACTTTTTAAATCCTTCAAGGATTTTCATATAACATTCATTGTCTAGTTAGACATAATAATAATTCATTATACATATTGAAGTATTTCATCTATTGCCAGACTGAAACAAGTCTCATTGCATCCACAACTGGAGAATATATCTCCATTTAATAATGTCAGGATTTTTGCGAAAATTCTTTATGCCCCGAGGCACAAATCGTACTTTATATCTTACGGTTATACTTTCGCACAATGATTCATTTATACCCCACTGACATATATTTTGATCTATGAACTATAAGTTCAAAAACATCACTTTTCTAAGTGAAACAAAATATACTTGAATAGTGAATTTTATTTGGCCAATCATTTATTTGTCCATACTATATGAAAGATTTGAATTTAAGATCCCCGTATTCATTTATAGCATTGAGTGCTACTTCATATCAAAGATACCGTCGACGGTCATTTTGATTCAATTCCAATACAACATAACTTATTGAGATCTCTTCATTTTTATTTTTTTATCATTTCAGGTACCTGAACCTTTGCCAAGGTTTTATGAAGTGTTATGTCGTAGTGTTCTTTCAAAGCACTTACCTCATTATCATGACCATTTTGATAATTTGCTCATCTCCTTCCCCAAGGAATTTTACGTTTGGAATCGATTGGTCTATCACGCTTCTGACGTACCATAGAATCTGTCCTTCAAGGACTATTTAGTGGAGCATTTGCAACTTAATTAAAATACTGGGTTCAACAAATACATCTGGCAAATTATTTGCAACATTTTGCAAATGAATTATCTCTTGAACTTCAAGTTCACATTTTTTTTAATGAGGATCTAGATAATTCACCCCACACTTAATTTTTAGCTGCTAAACATATCTCCCCCTAATGTTAGGAAATCTAACATTTACCCCAACCTCATTTGGGGATCCATCTTTGTGCGTGGTGGAGCAATAAAATCATATGTGCACACATCAAATTTTTAGATGAAAATTATTTGGTTCCTGACCCTGAACCAATTGTGATGGGAGAACCTTGTTGGCTTGATGCAAACATGTTAAATAAACTCATTTCATACCAAATTTTATTTGAGAGATTTGTTCTCATAATCGATGGTCTAGCTATAATTGGAGGCAAACAATTTCTGCTAAACCAACCAGTATTATCAACATAATTTTATAGTTTGGAACTATGATCTTAATTCAACAATTTGAGCTAACAACCTTACAAAAACCAATTTGTAAGTTGATACAAATGCACATGTGAACATACTATAGATGCATCTATTAAATCATAATAGTAAGCGGTCCACATGGCAAGTGAATGGACCCATATTCACCTTTTTATATGTTTCAAATAATTTCAAGGGATACAATCCCAACCTTAGTTGGTACAATGATCATTTTATCATGAGAACAAGCAACACATGAGAATTCTTGAAGAATCTTTTATTTCTTCGACATATAACCAAATGAATTCCCAAATCTTTTGCATCACATTTGAACCGAAATGGTCAACCGGTTATGCCAACTAATATTTATTCTAGTAAACTTCTAGTTTACTTTTGCATGTGATTCCATTATCATGCCTCTATTTGTATACAACAAACAAGAGAAAGGCGGGTAACATTTTATGTAAGTATTCATAACCCGCTTTGATTGTAGTAATCTTTCAATATTTAATCTTTCAATATTTACAGTCTCAATATAATAATATTTTTCTTTTCAATTCCTTCGAATCTTAAAAAGTTTGTTTTGAGACTTACTACAACCTCAATATTATGAATGATTTCATTTTCTGGATAGTAACAAATTAGTCCTTTCGAAACTCTTAATTAATTTTGTGTATTGCCACAAATTTCACAAACACCATTCCTATGGTGACCATCTCCTTCAAGGAGAAAATTATTATTATTATTGTAATGGTTAAAATTATTACATGCAAGACTTATTTCTTGACAACTAATGACAAATTTGTGTTGCCACACAACAACATTTGTTTTGGTCATGACCACAACTTTTATAGAAAAAAATCATTTCTTTCTTTTGTCCTCCAATAAATAGTTCATAATAAAACATACCACAATATTTGTGTAGTACTGAAAGTATATAAACAAAATGACAATTTATGTCAAAATATTTTTTTTTCAATATCTCAAACCTCCCGTAGAGGTGAGATGCGGCATTTATCCAACCATACATGAACATGTCCTTATCCATATAAACACAAGTCACATTCTCTTCAAGAAATGACCATAACCATTTGTACTCGCTCCATAAGTTTTTATTAGTCATACTTTGACATTATCAAATTTATTTGACCCACCTCAACATCACTTTAAAAGTACTAAATGTACTACCACTTTGTATTCCTTTATTTTGATGGAGGATTTACAAAACTTTTCAAATTGGGTTGCATCAACAACAATGTGCCTAATATCTTTTCATACCACTTTGATGGATAAAAATTACCTTCACATTTGAAGGACCATCTTAAGAATCCATAATGTTCTTTCTTTTAATTACCACAATTATGACCATTAACGTTTTACCATACACACATTATGTCCTACTACCACATTCACATAAGAGAATGGAGCAAATTAATTGGACAAATTTCATGACTTTTAGTCAAAAATGTATTATATTGTGTTTGTCATCAATATATCATCACTATGGTGCATTAGGACTAAAACTCAATGTCTTACCCATATAAAGAAGTCTTCGCTCATAGATCGATGGGACTTGAACCCAACTTCATATCATCATGGTGCACCGAGACTTATAACCCGATGTCTTATCCACTTGGTGCGGTGAAACTTGAATTCACCGTGTTACCCTCAATCAATGTCTTAATCAACCAAATGCATTACCAAAAAAATAAATATTGAATACCATAGATATAATTTGAATTCGACTTAAAATAGAAGAAAAATGAACAAAATTAATTAATTAGAATAACATGTTGGAACCATATAAAAGTCACAAGTTAAAATAAATTAAAACATTTTAATAGTCCCTCTCAATATTGTTATGAAGTTATCATAATTTAATAACCATTTTAAAATAACCACAAAACAAGCTTTGATAGTACAAATAATATATAGGATTGCAACCGAAAAATTATTAGGATAATTCATAAAAATTAAGAAATACCTACCATTGATTCTTGACGGAAAATGAGTAACTCGTGCTGATAACGTGTTGTAAAACTAAAGCAAAATAAGACAAGAAATATAGAGATGAAAATAATATTTTATAACATAATGACTTTTAACAAATATATTTGACAAACATCTCAAGTTTTTAAACACGAGAAAAAGTTAGCATTTGGACCAAACTTTATATTTGAGAATAATTTTCCAAATTTTTATATTTTATAAAAACACATCATTTATAGTTTTGAATTAAATTTCAGCCCTAATTTATTTTACAAATTTTATACATTATATACATGTTTTATATCATTTTTATCCAAAGTTTCTTTCAATTACAAATAATAATACTCCATCCGTCTCAATTTATATGACACTTTTTTAAATTTTAAAATTCAAACAAGTCTATCTTTGATCATAAATTTTTTATATATCTTTTAAATATTTTGAATTGTCAATTATTGTGACTTATAATACTTTTTACGTAGTTTATAAATATATAAATTTCATTTCAAAAAAATTGAAGATTCCATGTGCGAATTTTCGGTCAAACTTAATGTGTTTGATTCACGAAAAGCGAAAAGTGTCGCATAAATTGAGACAGAAGAAATAAGATTTTCTTCTTCAGACTCATATTTATTGTTGCTCATTTTGTAATTATTGTGAACTTAATAGGATACTATGGTAAACTCACAAAAACTAGGGCTTCAACCCAGCGGCGACTTCACCACGTTTCTTTGTACTATATAAACGACACCATCAGTCATCAAACCAACCTACAGCCGTTTACTCTTTTTTCATCTTAAACTTGAGAAATTGGGAAAGGGATGAAGATTTTTGGGAAGCTTTTGGCGTGAGTGGTGGGGAAAGATAGATCTATCATATTTATGATAGGAAAAATCTTGCCTACACCGCCCATGCCCATGGCTTCCAATTATTTCTCCCTTTCCATACAATTTCTTCCAGTGTTTTTTTTTTTTT
Source organism: Solanum etuberosum (assembly GCA_029582245.1). Taxonomy (NCBI): domain Eukaryota; kingdom Viridiplantae; phylum Streptophyta; class Magnoliopsida; order Solanales; family Solanaceae; genus Solanum; species Solanum etuberosum. The sequence continues at coordinate 31,181 of JAJONR010004937.1, read as the reverse complement.
TTTGGTTGCAGAAAGAGCTGTGATGAGATTTAGAGATTGTCATGCACCACTCTTACAAATTTAATTTGAGTGATGATAAATTTCTCATACCCATTTTGTTTCTGAGCTCTTATACATATTTTTTTAAATTATTATTATTTTAGAGCAATTTTTTGTGGGAAATGGAAAGGGAGGAGGTATTTGGGAAGCTTTTGGAGTGGGTGGGATGGAAAAATATCGTATTTATTTTTTTCCTAAAGGGAAAAAAAAGGATAAGAATTGAGATTTTTCCTATTCCACCCATGCCGATGGCTTCCAATCATTTACTCCTTTTCCTGATACTACTCTCGTTGTATGATCTGCTCTTGGTATTACATAATTACTCTAAATAATTTCTCATTTCAATATGAACAAGATCAGTGAAGATTGTTCACTGAATTTAAGTAGCGATTGGTTGTTAGAATTTATTCTTAGTTGTTTATTAGGATTTAATTAGTTAGAAGTTTAAGTCTTTAATTTTTTTGAATAAAAGAACAATGGTTTACCAAATTAATTGTGGATTCTCGGTCAAAGCTTCCCCGATCAGAAAGTTACTTGTTGTGACGTGTTGTTCTGGAGGGTGGTAATGGGGCAATGCGAGTGTGGAGTTGTGTGAGTTTAAGCTAAGCGGGGTGGGGCTGATCAATCTCTAAGCGGGTGTGAGGTGGGGCGGTGTGGAGCTGTGTCAGCTTAAGGCTATGCGGGGTGGGGGTGGAGTGGGTCTGTGTGAGTTTAAGGTTATGCAGATTGGGGCTGATCAATCTCTAAGCTGGTGTGAGGTGGGGCGGTGGGGAGCTGTGTCAGTTTAAAGGCTATGCGGGGTGGGGCAGCGGGTTTGAGGTGGGTGTAGTGGGTCTATGTTGGGTGGGGCTGATCAATCTCTAAGCGGGTATGAGGTGGAGCGGTGTGGAGCTGTCTCAATTTAAGGCTATGCGGGGTGGGTTGATCAATCTCTAAGTGGGTATGAGGTCGGCGGGGTGGGTCAAACCCTTTGATTTTTAAAATTATGCGGTGTGGGTCTCCTTTAGTATTGCACTTTTTTTTTTTACTTTTTAAAAATTGAGATTTAATTTGTTTATATTTTTAATTATAAACCTCTGTTAATTTAAAAACTAAAAAAAAAAAGAACGTTAAAATTTGTCATGACTTTAACTTTTAAAATTATATTTTATCCATTTGGCTAGCTAATAGCCTAATATAACAGTTTTAAATCAGTTGTTAAAAATAGTTAAGTGGGGTGGGATGGATTTATTTGGAACAGAAAAGAGTGAATCGAAAATTTTGTGTTAACTAGCCCTGCTCCATAATACATGGAAAAGAATAAGCATTTGTGATATTTATTAGAGAAATTTGATAATTTTTGTGGTAGATTCTAAAATATCACATGTTTAAATGGATTATTTTTTTAAATGTTTTAGAATTTTAAAATAGACTTATTTACAAATTTGTAGGAATTTGTTTAACAACTATTGTTTATATATTAGCTAAGTGAGTAATATAAATAGAGGGGCATAAATTAGTAAAAACAAAATTTTCTACAACATAATCTTTCTTAACAATCTTCTTGTGTTTTCTTTACCAGATTTCTAAAATTTTAGGCTAATTTGACATAGCAAAATCTTGAAGGACCAAGAATGTGACATTTGGACCCAAAAAGAACTTGTATTGTGATGACATATTAGTATCAATTACTGAAGCAAGCCAATTATTAATTTATAAATTTTGAAATCTAACAATTATCAAAAGTTTTCTCTTAGAATTTATAAACCTTATGTCTAAACAAAATCAAATCCGGAAGTTTTTTGATATCATGAGTTCATACTTATATTTCTTTCTTGTCTGATTAATTGTATGATTAAGAGCAGAAAAGACAATTTTGAATTATGAAAATTTGTTTTTGATAACAGAAACCAAATAAAGTATAAAACATATTTCCTCACAATTATCGACATAAAAGTTTTTGGGTATAATTACATCTTTCCACAATATTTTCTCATTCTATGTTCAAGAAAGTAACCTAAAGAAAAATCAAAAAATTCGAAAAAGGGCACTAAATATCTAAGAAAGTAACCTAAAAAATAATAAACTTCGATAAAGGACACTAGCAATCTTACATCTTTCTATGATATTTTTATTATTCATTGTTCTGAACCGTAGCTTCATAACTTTTCGGTACTCGAAAGAAAATAAGGGATTGGGGTGGCTACACATCTATAACTGTCAGAAGATTAAATGATAATATGATATGATATATTATGTTGTAAATCATTATATCGGTTTAATAATATATATGAATATACATGGTGATATATGTTTTCTTCGACCTTGAAAATAAATTTGAGAAAATGTTGGCTCGAAAAGTACGAGGGATAAATAGCTATATACCATAGCTGAAAGGCTCGAAATGAAGCGCTATACCATCATTATATACCACATCTCCATTTTTTCAAGTTTTTATTTGTAGAATTGGATGAGACACTTTGTTCGACCAAAAGAAAAAGATTAAATGATAATATGATATGATATATAATGCATGTATCGAGTATTCTTCAATTTCAAGTTTTTAATCTGAAAATCATCTCCAAAATTGTTATTTTACCATATTAAACTGTTTTCAAGTACGCATTGCTTTGAGCTAATATTGCTGGATAACTTAATTTGAGCATAAAATATTTATTAAATTGCAACATAAATGTGAGCTATCGAAAAATAAAATAAATGTGGGATATCGAGTGCCAGTATAAGTTGGACTTTTTTATGCCATTTATTGGGCTAGGTTATTATGCAGTGCCCACTTTTCTTACTTATTTGTGGGCTTTGGCTATGGATTCAGCTTCTTCTTTTTTTTCCTTTCAAAAATAATTTTTGCCTTCTTTTGGGAAATTTTAGTTAATGACAATTACATTGATGCATTTAGTTCTCTTTTTATCTATACGATCTTGTTACAATAATTTATTTGTGTGTTCATTAATTTAAATGTTACACAAAAATTATGTTTGCTACAATGTTTGACTTAACTTTAAAAAGTAGTTTTAAAAATGTTAAATTTTAGTAACTTATGAATAGTAGGGGAGTACCTTCTTATAACGTTTAATTTATTCTAAGTAATTTTAAATATATTTTAAGTTATTTTTAACTTTGTCAAACACTCCCAAAAACTAAAATTGACTTAAAAGTATTTTTGACCAATTTTTAAGCTAATCCATGTACTTGAGACTTACTCCCTCTGTCCAACAATAGTTGGCCACTATTGATTGGCATAGGGATTAAGAAATAGTAAATGATAAGATAATTTTACCAAATCACTCTTATTGAAAATAAGTTATCTAAACATTGAAAAATGAATAGTGTATTTAACAAAAGGGTAAATAGCTACAAAATAATAAATTATTCATTGGACTTATAAACTGGACAAATATTACTAGACATTTCAAAATAATACAATAAACAAGTAAAAATGAACGGAGGGAGTATTACTCTACTATCTTCCAATTTTTTTTAACACCTTTTTATGTAACAGTCATTTTTATCATGTTATGAGTGTGAAGAATATTATAGAGTGCATGAAATTGAGGTTAATGTTAGTGAAAAAAAGAGTTTATTTGTTGAAGGAAGATTATTTTATTTTTTTTAGCTTTAAGCTGAATAATTTGTCTAAAGTTTATTCCAGTCATACAATATATTATTGACGGTTGTATTTTGAAGAAAACAAGTCAAGAAAATTATTGTTAGATCAATGATGATTTTACGGTGAAATATTCACAACTTCGTCTTGAGATATTTTATTCTTCAATTATACTTGTGTTTTCACCAACGAGTTATAGGAGATCTTAATAATTCATTTTTTTTCAATAATTATCATTTTTTAAGAAATATATGGAAGTGCAAATAATTTTTCCACTTAAATCTTCACAATATTTCTTACGTCTTAACATAGAAGAATACAAACAAAGTACACAACTGATTCATGAATGACGATAAACTTATTTCTCTTCAAAAAGAAATTTGAAAGTATTATGATGATTCGTACAACTTGAGACTTACTCCCTCTGTCCAACAATAAAATTGTTTTATGATTATTATATAACTTACTGTAATACGATAAATAAATAAATTATTAATCATTGAAGAATAAGATGATACTAGGAGGTAGTATGGGGGTATATGTTAGGAGATATTTTCGTCTTGAATTACTCTAATTGTACTGATTGATAATTGTCTGCTTAGACTCAAATCTCAATGGTCTCTAAATAATTTGAGTTACAATATATATCATTAATTACTTGATATTGTACTACTTTTTTCAGTTTTATAATTGTTTGACGTGCATATTGATTTTGTATTTATTTCAAGTAAACATAAATAAGGGTTAATTGCAGTAAATATCCACAAATACTATGATTATGCCTAAACTCCTAATTGTGTTTTAAATTAAGTGATCATTTGAAAAAAATAACTCAACTATTGATTAGTTCTCCTCTTCTTCAATTTAATAATGTCCCTAATTTTATTGACTTCCTTGTCCTCGACTTTTTTCAACCTTAAGATTAATTAAATGTATTATTATTAATATTAGTTGGGGCAGTTATATGGAACTAAGAATGAAGAAAGTTGAGAAAAATAGTTTCTGCTCAAGAGTGAGGAAAGATTATTTTTAAAAATGGTTAAAATGTCCCTTAACGTATTGAAAACAGTTTAAATATGTCCCCTTTCACTTATTGAATGTCAATTGTCTTTAATAAGTAGTATTATTTGTTGAACGGAAAAGGATCAAAGTTGCCTTTAAACTATGCGAAATAGACCACTTATACCCTTCGTTATATTTTGGGATAAAAAATGCCTCGCCGGTGAAAAGATGATGTTTGTCATTTGGTCTAGCAGGAATGGATTAAGGTTTGGATTATAAATTGGATCAAAATCTAGTAGGTTATCTAGTTGACAAACTTAGGTGGCAGAATCAGTGCCATGTGACTTGCCACATCACTGGTTGTTAACTCTTGAGGGTATTTGTGGTCTCTTAGAATAATAGCGGAGGCATTTTTAATAACAAAATGTAACAAAGGATACAAGTGATCTACTTCGCATAGTTCAGAAGCAATTTTCACCCTTTTCCATTTTTTGAATTAAAATTGTCTCTCCTTCCATCTCTATTCTCTTGACCAATAGCCCATTAAATTAGTTTTTGGATTAAAAATGCCCCTCATTTTAATGGAATTATATAATGGCACACATGGGGCTTTGATTAAATTATTAAAAACTCCTTCTATTCTACTATATGTGACACATCTTTTTTTTTGGTTCATCGAAAAAAGAACGTCACTTTTCTATAATCAGAGTGAATTTAATTTTAAATTTTCCGTATACACTTTTCAAATTATCAAAGAGTTGTTTTAGACGATAAACTTTATAAATCTTTCTTTCTTTTTTAAATTTTGTGTCAAGTAAAAAAGTATTACATAAATTGAGAAAGAAAAATAAGTGACATATATATATATATATACCAAGAGAATCAATGAGTTGTTTTAAAAAATGTGGATAACTAGAATAGAAACCGTAAACCGCTTCTAATTAAAATCTTGACTAATTGTAACGACCTGTTTCCGTCGTTACGAAAAAGTCAATGGAGAAAGAAGTTGGGCCAGAAAACTTCTGATTAGTAACTTGGAAATTTCTAGCCTAAGCCAGACTTGGACGAAATCTGAGTCAGGTGAGGTCTAGGGAAATCTGGTAATGGATGGGGGATTTAATTATGAGTTTGATCACATGAATGGATAACCAAGACGTTAAGGAGCCTGTACGGCTTTACGGAATCGAATTCGGGCGAGTAGAACTTCCGAAACTGATCTTGGCATGAAAGGATAGTTTTAGAACGTCAAGGGTTGAAGGTGTGTTGCGAAATGGGAGCTTGGAACACAAATTCTGAGTTTCTGTCTCCGTGCAAGTCGCCGGGGCGGGATTAATCCTGCCAGGGCGGGGCCGCTGTGGCGGGATGGGGTCCGCTGTGGCGGGACAGTCGCGACTTAAATCGGGGAAAAACCCCAAAAACGTTATTATCTGCAAAACTTCATTCTTAAGAGCTAAGGAACGACCCAGGGCAGTTTCTTGACAGATTTCCACGAATTCTAGCGCTAAAGGTAAGATAATTACTTCCCTAATCCATTTTTTGATTCTTAGAACTTAGAATCTTGGGTAATTATCGTTGGAGAAGGGTTTTGGCCTAAGGCTAATGGTGGAAAAAGCCTAGTTGGACATTAAGATCTTGGGTTTGGCCTTGGGTTGATAATTTTGGTTATAATCCGGGTAAAGTAGACCTTGTTTAGTGATCCTTGCGTTAATTGCTTGTTTTAGATCAAGAACGAGCTGAAAGACCCCGGAAAGGGAAGGCTCATGTGTCTTAGAAGTATAGGCTTGGTTTCGAGGTAGGTGATGGTTTAACTTCCTGTTGGCTGATATATGTCTATTAATTGCTTCATTGTATGCATGCGTGTATGTGAATAGGAAAACGTGAATTGAACCTAATGAAATGATTATGTGTGCACGATTACATGCCATGAATTTGTTACTTGACTGTGTGACTATAGGTACTGTTCATTATGTGTGTGATTGTAACTGTGGTTGTGCTGACTGGACCGGGTGTCACATTTCGACACATATATTGGATCGGGTGTCACGTTCCGACATATATATTGGACCGAATGTCACGTTCCGACACATATATATTGGATTGGGTGTTACGTTCCGACACACTAACAATTTGAGTGTGGGTTCCATGAGAGGACCACTTGTGATTATTGTATTCTTGTCTACCTGTCATTGATATTGGGAAATTGTATCTTGCTCCTGAAATGATAATTGCATTGTGCATTCTGTATATGTGTGTTTACTGTGTTGTAATTACTTGCTTATTTTTCACTGACCGAAGTAGCCGCGTGATCCTACCAGTACACCGTGGTTTCGTGTACTGATACTGCACTTGCTCTTTCTTTGTTGAGTACAAGACATCTTTAGGCGGCTACTGACAGACCTCAACTAGGAGATCATTGACCGAGACTGGATCCGAGGGTGAGCCAGTTCTTTCAAGCTACCTTGGATTCATCCTTAGTCCAGTCCATTCTTTTCGGACTCAGACTTGAAGTTTAGACATTTTACTTATTTTTAGTTTTCGGGGTTGCACCCCCTTTTTCTTAGACTTGTTGAATTGTAGAGTTTTGATACAATGACTTTCAGGTTCTAGGGGTTGAATTTCCGCGAGGGTCATGTTTGGTTGTTTTATTAAACTTTCGGAGTTTATGGGAACTCATTATTTAGTCCGTCATTTAAACCTGCTTTCGTATCTTTAAATGCTTTAGTTTCTTAGAGTTGCTTAGTCGGGTTGTAGTAGTGGTTCTCCCACCGAAGGGTTAGTGTGTGTGCCAATCACGGCGGTCTGGGTCGTGACACTAACCAATTGTAGAATGCTAAATCTTAGGTAAAACCTAACTAATAATTATTAAGTATAATATTCATATAACTATAAATGAGTTTCTCTCCTTTTTGGCAAGCTACTTTGTTCCAAGCCTTTTTCTAATACTAAGGTAACCTTTCAAACCGCCATCTTTTATAGGAGCGGACACAATGAACTGTAATTGTGAAAAGGTTCAAAGATTTAGCCAAAAGAATGTGATAGCCTTTCTTGATTTTCAAAGGCATGGATATAAATTTTACTAAGAAAAATTTCATTCTTCCAATGTTGTTGATATTTGTTAGAATAACTATGGCTTTAGTCATGACTTCACCAAATAACGACTTCTAGATTACTCTTTTTTCCAATAGGAATAGTCTCAAGGTTTCAATCCTTTTTCCAATATGAATAGTCTTAAGGTCTTAATTCGTTTTTCAATAGGAATAGTCATAAGGTTTCAAGCCTTTTTCCAATATGAATAGTCTTAAGGTCTTAATTCTTTTTTCAATAGGAATAGTCTTAACTCCTAAGGTTTCAATCCTTTTCTAATTGGAAATCTTATTTTAAATTTTGATGAGAATATATATTAATGTATTGAAAATTGTTTATAAAAATAATTAATATATATATTGTCGATCAACTCGATTTCTTTTATCAAAATCAAAATAAAACTAAATATTATCAATTTTTAAGAATGTAAAACTAAATCCAATCAAATGAAATGGAGTATTAATAATCAATTTGAGTCGGTTTTTTCCCAAGTTATGAACACCCTTAAGGTAAAAAAGAATAAATTAAAATCATTAATCCTTTTAGTAAAAAGAAAACGTTTATTTGAAAGAAAAGTTGATAAATTAGTTTTATTGTGAAACAAAAGATTGCAAGTTTGACCAAAAACTCATTTCCCATTGTATATATAATTCTTATATAAATGTAGTCAATTCTAAAATTAGTAAGTAGTATAAATTTTCTCACAATCCGTACTGGGAGCTGTACGTAACGTACGTATGTGAGTTGAACAGGCTGGAGTACTTGGGGGCTTCGGCTCGTGAGTCGTAACCGTCCAGAGTTGTCAAGCCGTCCATCCCAGCCATTCACGTTTCTTCAACACCTTGTCTCTTTGTTTTCGATAAAATGTGTGTAGGAATAATGTTAAATAAAGTATATAGATAATGCTCGCATTAATTATACAGAATAACTTCTTATACATTGTTTGATTTGATGTATTAAAAATCAAATATATTGCATAAAAATATTTATTTATAAAAATACCCTTTATAATTATGGTAGAAAAGATATAAACAAGATTTTGAGGGGCAATGAGATTTTTAACTATATAATGCATGCATTAAAATCCTCCGCATTACTATTATATAGAAATTCATGGTATTAGTAATATACAAAGTTAATATATGTATTATTTTTGCTAACACTCTACCAAATGACCTCTTAATTGTAAAACGATATATGGAAGAGTTCGAATTTCCAGAGTTGAATAATTGGATAGTTGATCGTAAATTCTAGCATGAAATTTCAAATATTTTCAAAAATTATGTAAAAAAAAATTACTATACGTAAGTTATACTCTCTCCATTTCAAAAAGAATGATGTACTTTCTTTTTTAGTCTATTTCAAAAAGTATGATTCATTTTTTGGACAACACTTTAATTTGTTTTTTGCACATGACATGTTTAAGATCACAAGATTAAATGATATTTTGGTACATTTGACATAACTTTAATTTAGAATCACAAGATTGAAAAATCTTCTTTATTTTCGTAAACTTCCTGCGAAGTCAAATTAGACCATTTCCTTTTAAACAAAGAGAATAATAATAGACAATTCAAAATATATTTAAAAGAAATATGAAAAAATTATGATAAAAAAAGTATTTTTCATATAAATTGGATAAGACAGAGAGTATAGAGAAGTAAACATATGAAGAATCTAAGAGAGTTCAACAGATTTACTACATATATATAAAAAATGTTTTATCAGTTACTTTTATTTCTTTGTTATACAAAAATAAATGTTGATTTTTACTTATTCAGATTAGAAAATCAACAGATAGCTTACCATTTTATACCTATTTTACTCTTATTATTAGATACTATTTATTTTTCCTAGGAGTGTACGAAAACTGAACCGACTAATAAATCAAACCAACAAAGATGCTATTGGTTTATTGTTATTGAGTTAATGGGTTTTTGATAGTTTTATAAAAAAAAAAAAAAAAAGAATTCTTGGGGTATTGATTTGATTTTGATTTTTAATATTGGGTAAATCGATAATGTCACGATCCAGACTCCAAAGGTTTAAGAAAACAACTAAACAAACTATTGCGGAAGTTTAACCCCTAGAACCTGAAAGTCATTGTACCAAAACATCGAAAGCGCAACAAGTCTAAGAAAAAGGGGTACAACCCCGAACTAACATAAGCAAAACTACTAGATCAGTTTGAGTCCGAAAGGAAGGGACTAAACAAAATTGAAGGACCTATGGCAGCCTGAAAGAACTGGCTCAACCTTGAATCCGGTCTAGGTCACTGATCTCCTAGCTGAGGTCTATCCGTAGCCGCCTGAAGATGCCCTGTACTCAACAAGGAACGAGCAAGTGCAGTATCAGTACACAAACACAGTGTACTGGTAGAATCACGCGACTATTCCATTAAGCGAGACATATACAAGTAATCACAACACAACAAACACGCATATACAAAATATATAAATCGGTTATCATTTCAGGAGCAATGTACAATTCTACATTCTCAATAACAAGTAAATAGGATAGTACAATGGTCCTCTCATGGAACCATATCCAAACTGTTAGTGTGTCGGAACGTGACACACCCGATCCAATTTATGTGTCGAAACGTGACACCTGATTCAATATATGTGTCGGAATGTGACACCCGATCCAATATATGTGTCAGAATGTGACACCCGATCCAATATATGTGTCGGAACGTGACACCTGATCCAATATATGTGTCGAAACGTGACACGCGATCCAATCATCACAACCACAATCACAATCATACCCATAATTAACATTACTCATAATCATACAATCAAATATTAGGTTCATGGCATGCAATCGTTCATATATATACTCATTTACATTAGATTCGATTCACATTTCGCTATTCACATACACACATGCATACAATGGAGCAATTCACCGGCGTATATCACACAAACATGAAATCAAACCATCACCTACCTCGAAACCAAGCTTGAATCCTCCTAAGACTCTTAAGCCTTCCCTTTCCGGATTCTTTCCGTTTGTTCGTGGTAAAAAACAATCAACTAAGTAAGGATAAATAAACGAGGCCTAATTACCCGGATTACAATCGATATTATCAACCCTATGCCAAATCCAAGATCCCAATACCCAACTTAGGCCTTTTTCCACCATTAACTTCAGGTCAAAACCCTCTTCCCCAATGATAATTACCCAAGAATCTAAGTTCTACAGATCGAAAAACGGATTAGGGGAGTAAAAACCTTACCTTTAGCGCTAGAAGATGTGGAAAACTGTCAAGAACTTACCTTGGGTCGTCTCTTAGCTCTCAAGAACGAAAGTTGCAGAAAAATAATGAAATTGGAGTTTTTCCCCGACTTAAGTCGCGACTGGCCCGCTACGGCGGACCCCATCCCGCCACAGCGGCCCCGCCTTGGCGTAATTAATCCCGCCCTGGTGGCTTGCACGGAGACAGAGAGTCGGAATTTGAGTTTCAAACTCCCATTTCACAACACACCTTCAACCCTTGACGTTCAAAAACTACACATTCACGCTAAGATCAGTTTCAGGAGTTCTACTCGCCCGAATTCGATTCCGTAAAGCCGTACGCGCTCCTTAACGTCTTGGCTATCCACTCATGTGATCAAATTCATAATTAAATCTCTCATTCATTACCAGATTTCCCTAGACCTCACCTGAATCAAATTTCGTCCAAATATGGACTAAGCTGGGAATTTCCAAGTCATTACTCAAAAGTTTTCTGGCCCAAATTCTTTCCCCATTGGGTTTTCCATAACGATGGAAATAGGTCTTTACAAATAACCCATTAAAACTATTACAATTTACTGCTCTACATAAATATTAAATATAATCCCAATACCTCACTTGTTACTGCATTTTTCCTTTAGCCTTCAACTCACACTTTATAGTGACTTTGAGTTCACATTATATGAAACGTAAAAACCGAAAGTAAGAACTATATTCTGCTTAATTTCTCTTTGTGTTGCACTGGTATAGTTCTTTTCGTGCTAATTATTATTGTTTCTATTTTATGAGCGTTTTATAAAGTTACATTATTGTCTTGTCGCGTCAAATTATGGAGAAGTCATATATTTATTTTATAAATATTTTTTTATTAGTTGAATCAAAAATCAAACCGTTAAGAATCCAAATTAATAAACCAAAAATCGATAAAAAATATCTTATTAATTTGTTATTGGTTTAGCGTATTTAAAATTGAAAATCGATAAACCAAACTGATAATACATACAATCGAACCGAACCGACCGATGCACACCTCTATTTTTTCTAATATTTAGATGTGACTTATAAAGGCTTGATATACCCCTCAACGTTGCTAGTTAGAGCTGATATACCTCTCGTTATGAAAGTGGCTCATATATATCCTTTTTGTTATATAAATGACACACATATACTCTTTTCTTCTAACAGATGTAAAAAAAATAAAAATATAATTCATATGGGTATATTTGATCCTCCTCACACATTTTTTTTAACTTTTTTGTTTCAGCAACTAATTTAAATTTATTATTTTGATGGTCAAATTCATTTATGTTTGAATAATTTTCTTGTAAAATTTATTATAGATGCCCCAATTTTATTTTTTTTACAATACAAAAACTAAATTACAATATAGCTGAAAAAATAGTTTTAATTTTTTTTCTTTATACTAAAGAATGAAAGAAAAAAAATAAGAAACTCAAATAATGATAATCACAGAAGTCAAAAAAATAATTTTATGTATGAAAAAGATTAAAATATACCTTTAACTTTTCTAGAAGGATCATATATACCCCTACATGAATTTTTTAAAAATTTAAAAGTCAAAACAATAAATCTAAAACTATTTTTTTCACTTCCATTAGATGGTGGCTATATGTGAGCTCCTTTTGCAACAGTAGGGGTATATGTGAGTCATTTATATAATGGTAAGGATATATATGAGTCATTTTCATAACGAGGGATATACCAACTCTAAATGGAAAAGTTAAGAATATATGCGACCCTTTTCCCTAAAATAAATAAGGAGTAACATGTTAAAATATTCGTTTTATTTATGACTATTCTCCTTGAGGAGTTCGTTAATTCAAACATAAATAAATAAAAGTGAACAAATAAAATAATTTTAATCATATATATAATATAATTTTCTAATGAAAAAGATTTAAATAAATCCTTTCTTATACGACTGTACCCTAACCTACCCTATAAACTACATAAATTCCAATAGTTTAGGTCATAATTACTAGAATTCACGCTTGTTTAGAATATTACTTCCTATACCATATTTCGACCTTTGGATACATGTATCATTTACTCGCCAGATACATGTATTCGACGGTAAATTTTTTTGAGATACACGCGTTATTAATTTTGAATTAAGTGTGTGTAATTATTATCGTTAATTAAAGGAGTAATTGAGTATTAATTACAACTCTAACATATTTACATGTTCCCTAGTGTATCAATTCCAACAAATCTTCCTAAAATAATGAAATCATAAATCCAAAATAATTCTCTAATTGAAAACTGCATCTTCTTATCTGCAATCATTTTTTCTTCTTCTTGCCGTTGTGAGTTTGTTTCACATTAGCTAATATCACCATATTATTGAGGCATTTGGATTTATGGATTTCAAATACTGATTACGAAAATTTTAAAATCGATGGATTACTATTGAAACATAATGTATCTTAATGTTAATGTGTTGTACCTTACTAAGAATCATCCGATTTTTTGAATGATCAGACATGAAAGAACAATAGTAACAAAATCATCAATGTAGGACCTAAGACCTAATTTGTAAAACTTTTAAAAATTAAATTTAAAACTATATGAACTATATCATAGATACATGAAAAGGAAGAACATTACCCTAGGTACATGATAATAATGAAACAAAAGTTACATTGAAAAAAAGAAGAGAGAGAGATATGATGGAAGTAGTGGAAGATGTGGGGTGGGGGTGGGGGTGGGGTGGGGGATGAGAGATACTGATGGGATTGGAAAATAGAAATGGCTTATCAGAGAAATAATTCAAATGGTTAATTTACCATTAATTTAGGTGTTTAAATATAAAGATAATTAATCAATTCATTTTAAGGAATTTGTGTATATGATTGTATCTTTTAAAATATATGATGTAAAATATAAAAAGTGGTATTATAAGTAATCGTTTGAAACTAGAGATAAAATTAGTAATATGATAGGGATGTATGTCTAATTAGGTAGTTTGCTCTTATAATAATGTATCTAATTAATTTAATTTCATACATATAATCTAAAAAAAATCGAGTTACACGGATCTTACTTTTACTTTGGACATAAAAAAGTCATTTTGATATATATATATATAAAGCTAGATAAAAAAGAAGTGATGTGGCACCTCTCAATGGCAAGGATCCTATTTATCTTTTTTTTGTGGTTTTTTTGACATTTTCTCTAATTTTCTTCAATTATTTTATTTTATAAAACCATCTCCTTAATTCATACCTCTTCAATTATATAAATTTAAATCTTAATTAATTAAGTAATATATATAACTCCTAACCTTTCATATTCATAACCTTCAAATTATTTAATATACAAATTTATAACTCCTAAATATTACACTTATAAAAACCTACTTTGAGACATGTATGATGATTATTTTATTTTCATTTTTATTATTCTTCATCTTTTGTCTCTTTGATTGGTTAATTTTTATTTATTTTTTTATTTGATTTTGCAGGAGAAAGATGTATAATGAAGAATGTTAGATATTTTTGCATAGTTTGATTTTACAAGGTAAAATGATTTGACATATCTAATACTTATAATTATCACTTTTTTCTATTGTAATTATATATTTAATATTATTATTTTGGATTCTTGATGACACAAATCATGATTTTTTTATAGAAAAAATTATTTATTTATTTTTCTCTTTTGCTTCTCTTTGTAGTTTCTTGAGATTTTTTCTTCGCTTATTCTTGTAGTTTCTAAAGACTCTGATTGTTTTTACTCTCTTCGTCTCTTTGTAGATTTTTGAGAATTAAATTATGTTATGTTGAGAACATGATCCTTCTTTCCTCTTCAAATCATAATTAAATATTCTTTAATATTTTTGCTTGATTAGTTATATAATCAATAAAATGCAACATTATGAGATATTGTTGTTATTGTAAGGATTGTTTATAGTTCTCCAGCCAAATCTCCAATGCAACAAGAGATGATTGGCTCCTTATCAACTTAGTTAATTGGAAAACCGCCAGTATATTTTATTTTTTACTGATCTGAAATTCAATTTCGTCTAACAATCTCTTCCTGCTCATTAGCTATAAAATTGTTATACAAATATATAATAAAGATAAGTAACAAAAAAAGTAATATGTCAAATCTCAATATAAAGTATAATAAAATACTAAATATTGCACACAAACATCTTCTTTTTTTTATATATATATATATATATAGAGAGAGAGAGTGTGTATGAAAAGAATCCTCAATTGAAATATGAAAAATCATACAATTCAATTAAAAAATAATTCATTAACAATATGAGCCATTAAGAACCAACACAATATTATATATTAATTTTTGAAAAAAATATCATCAAACTAATTATTTTTCTTATATAGCTAAGAATCAAATAAATTGATTCCTCTTATAATTTCATATGTCACAATCACATAACAATGATATGGTAAAAATACATAATTTTAACCCTACATTCTTAATTATATTATTTAGATATAGAAATTACTTATAAGTCAAAAAGTTGTTTCACAATTTTGAGAATTTCAATTAACAAAAAATCAACTATTTTTTTTATAACATCCTCAACATTACTTTTTTTGACAAAATTTAAATTTTTTCTATTCCTTTGATTAAATTTTTTATTATCTGCCCCTTTTTGATTTATTTTTAATTAATTTTCCCCTTAATAAATTTCTCTCCTATAATATAAAATAAGAGAAAAAGTAATATATATATATATGGTAATGCAAAATATATTGTTCAAAATAATAGTAATTATTAAAAGTAATGTTTATTAGTAGAAGCATATTTAGAGACTTTTAATTAATTTGAAATTTCTAAAATAAGATAAACAGAAAATATGTCATATAATAAAATTAAACCATAAAAATTGGTGGTGGATTTTACTTAAACATACTTATGTTTATTAAAAAAAATTGTATTTTTTTTTTTACTTTTTCTCTTATTTTTATCTATTTATTTATTTTTATTTAATTTTTATCCTAAAGTCACACCTCTTCATATTTCATAACCTCTATACTTAATTAGTACTTATTAGTAATATCCATAACTTCCAACTTTATACCTTCATAATCCCCAATTACTTAATGTTCAAGCTTGTGACATCTTAAAATCACATCAAAATAATATTTATATCCAAATATATTTGTTTTGAGCTTAATTGTTCTAATAAAGAGGATACAAAATAAGATATATAAAAGAGCAAAATTGATTTGGATTTTTTTTATGAAATTATAAGAGCAAGATCATTAATAAAAGTTAGCATAAAAAACAATTCTCGAAAAACATTAAAATGAGTTTGTGGATACACTTAGCGGTGGAAGATAATCAAAATTATTATGAAGTTATTTTTAAATTTTTAATAAAATATGAATCATGAAAAATATAAGAAAAATTAATTAAGAGAATTCATTTTTGATATTTTGCATAAATTAGTAAAAAGCTAAAGACAAGCTAACTTAATTATGTTAAGATACGATGCTAATTGTTACTGTTTTAAAAATATATATAAATTAGTAAAAAAGTTAAAGACAAGCTAACTTGATTATTCTGAGATACAATGCTAATTGTTACTGTTTTCTTAGTGGAATTAAATAAGCAAAGATGAAAAAAATGAAAAAGAAAGTAAGAAAAAGGGAGAATCGAAAAATAGTGTTGGAATAAATTCAAAGAAACGTAGAATTATAGGAGAGAATTTATTAAGGAAAAAATTAATAGAGATAATTATTCCAAATAAACTTATTACTTAACCATTCATCCTCCATTATAATTATTCTAAATATTTACTTAACTTTTTCTCTTACACTTTAATTATATGGAAATATTATTTATCGTTAATAATTATAAATATTTCTATTATTTGTGAACAATTTTTTTTATATTTACCTTATTTTGAAAAAACCCAAGAGTCTAATTATAAGCTTTTATTAGATATTATAAGCATTATTTTTTTTAATCTTTATAACATAAAACTTTTTATCATTCTTTTATAATAGCTCATTTATTACTTATTTTATTATATATTTTAACCACAACTTATAACAACAATATATATTATTTTTTTGTTATTCCTATATCACCAAAAATTATTTTGCAGAACTAAAATCATGTATCACCCATATATTTCCTTTCCAAAGAATCAACATATAGAGAAAAAACTTTAAATTTTAATATACAATTGAAGTACTCTTTTAAGTCTTCAAATTATAGGTAGCTTATCTATTACAAATAATTTTTCATATTTCTAAGAGCGTGTTTGGATGTGTTACTATTTTAATTCTTTTGACATTTTTTAAAAAAATTTAAAAGACTAAAAGTCACACTTTAAATTTTTTACAAAATATCAAAGGTGACCATATTTAATTTTGAGAACTCATTCAAATGGATAATGAAGTCATAAATTCTTAATTATTATACTGTATTATTGTCACGATCCGAGCCTACACCCTGGACGTGACCGGCACTCGAGAATCATTGCTGGTCCCAAGGTGAACCCTCATCCTGGCTGACTACAAGCGGAAGACTAACTCAAGCATACAAAGCTTTAACTCAAATGAAAAACTCTGAATAAAATAATATATTCAACTCCCCACAAAATAGGCAACTTAAGTCTTTAAAACATTTAACAAATTAAATGAGCAGACTTCTGAAACTCTACTGTCTATCTATGAATCCTCTAACGGACAAAGATGGAAGTCGGGACAAGACTCACGACATCCTAACAAAACTGAAAAGTAAATGAAATCCTCCGGAAGCAAGGAGGCTCACCATAGCTAACTCAAACTTCATGTGGTATCAACGAAACTTCTGTTGATGACCCTGAATACTTGTATCTGCATCATGAAACGATGCAGGCCAAATGGATCAGTACGTAGAATGTACGAGCATGTAAGGGGAATTCTAAAGCATAACATAAGCTTGAACTTGATAAAAAAAGAAACATACTTACCTCTCCTCAACTCACTCAACTCAACTCAACTCAACTCAACTCAAAGAAAGATAGTTCAACTCAATGATAAGATATTCAACTCAGTGAAATAGGACTCAACTCAATGATAAGATATTCAACTCAGTGAAATAAGGCTCAACTCAATGATAAGATACTCGACTCTAGGTACTCAACTTTGGATAGTCAACTCTGGATACTCAACTCAATATAAAGCAACAATACATATGAAATATATGGAAAGCTTTTAAAACAGTAGAAAGCAACTCAGTTTGTATGCAAGGATACCAAATAAACTCTGGTTGTATATGAAAATACAAAGTAAACTATGTGTATATAAGAACACAAAATATCTCTATGGGAGTTTCTCTAACCGACAACCATCACTATGAGCTATGTGATGATACGGCGTCTCACCCACGCTGCCAGAACTGTCCTATAATTTACCGAGATATAGAATGCCTCAACTAAGTGGATCCACTAGTCTATGCTAAAAATCATTAAGGAATCATCTAAAAAGTATGACACTTTCTACCCACATTGGCTACATGGTTTATGGAGACTTGAGTTATCTGTACTCGTCCCCATATAGATGCTCAATACTACTCCCAAAAATATACTCAGCTCATATGTTTAAAAACATAATTCTTTCTGTGGTTTGAGATTATTACTCAAAAACTAACTTAAAAGCTCTCTTGGAAATCGGTGTTTCCTCTCTTGTTTAAATGTGAAAATATTTACTCTTTGGGAATACTTAGTTCCCATATAATCTTTTGAAGAAACTAAACTCAACTCTTGCTCTTACTCAACTCAATGCTCAAGTCTTTAAAATAAGTTTAAAACAATTGTAAAAGACTTCTCAAAATAAGGTTCATGTCGAATTATGGACGTGAACGACTCAATTCAAGGTTTTCAATAACCATACATAGAACTAAATACTTGAAACTCAAGAACTTCAATGATAATATTCATTTAAAGAATGCTCGACTCAGAGGGTCCATGCGGAATTATGGGCATGAACTACTCAACTCAAGGACTCAAAGATACTTCTCATCTCAAGACAACTCGACTTACAGGGTTCATGCAGAATTATGAGCATGAACTACTCAACTCAAGGACTTCATGGGTAACCTCTAATAGTCTCATGATTAGGAATAAAATCTCAAAAAGGGATTAGGAACTTAATACTCAAGACTTAGAACTTGAAGATACTACTCCTCTCAAAGATACTCAACTTATGGAGTTCATGCGGAATTTATGGGCATGAACGACTCGACTCGAGGGTCTACATAACAACATGGAACTCATGTAAACGACTTTTCTCATTCTCATATATACTTCCTCAAAACTTAGTTCAAATTGATAATTGATCTCAAAGGATCCACAATTGAACTCACAGACTTTCTTGGACTCTACTCTTAACTCTCTCTCTTGAATGTGAATTATGAATTCAAGAGTTATGGTTCATGATATGAAGGATCTAGGTGATAGTGTAGACTCATGAATACATTCTCCTCACTCTCATTCTCACTTACTTGAGTCTTGAAACAAGTTATTAGAAATTGTAGAAGACTCCTCAAAACGGCTCAAAATAGACTTTCTCAAAAATGTTCGAAAGAACTCTCAAGGCTTGACTCTTAACTCTACCTTGAATTTGAATTATGAATTATGAATTATGAATTATGAATTCAAGGTTATAATTCATGTTATGAATGATTCTTAGGTGTTTAGAAGTAGCTTAGAGTAGTTAGAATCGAAAGGGAGTGAAGGTACACTTTAAAAGAACTCAAACGGAGCAACCGACTGCAAACTGGATGGGGCAGGCAACCCCTGGCTCACTGAGTGGCGCGGGGCGCCAGCCCCTAAACTACAGAACATAATTTGGGGCGCACTGGCTGGCGCGACGCGCCAGGCCCCAACCCAGTAAACCCGATGAATTTCTTTGCTCGTTTTCTCACCCTAGCTCGCCTAGAATCGAACAGTTTCTTCCCCAATCACTTGGATTCAATTACTTAACATAAGTACACTCTAAACTACTCAATACAACCCTCAAAACACTCACTTTCATCTCAAGAAATCATCAAAACCCCAACACAACAAGATTTAGGATGAACTTCAAGAACACTTCTCAAGAACTCTTCAAGAACTCTAATCTTTCAACTTCAAGAATGAAATTGCGCTGAAAATAACATGATTGGCGTGTGGGTGAACAAACCCAACACTATGGAAACTTACATACTTCTTAGGGATTAAACCCATGGCGAATCTCGACAAACGCTTTGATCCTCTCCTCTTTTCTCTTCTTTTCTCTTCTTGAACTCCCAACTAAAACCCTAGGCGTATATTAGGATTATAAAACTGAACCTAATACCCTTAAAACCTTACTAAAAATGAATTAAATCTGATTTGATAAGGAAAAGACCAAAATACCCCTTACTATTTTCGGGTAACTTTCCTTAACTAGAGAGTCTGACTTCAAAAGGACATATCTCACTCATCCGACCTCGAAACTTAGAAAACTCGGTGGCGTTGGAAAGATAATTCAAAGACCTTTCATTTTTCATCTCATGGCACACCTAACTCATCTTGTACTGAGAGTTATAGTCATTTGAAGTTGACCCAAAACTTAGAAGAACTTAGGAATGACTTGAATGAATTCTCTTTAGTTCTTCTTGGAACTCAAGGTGCTACATCTAGTGACCTTAACACATAGGAAAAATTTAAATTCCTTGGTAAAAACTTACTCACTACGAAGGATGGTTCGAGTCTTAGTTCAATTTTTTTTTGGGATGTTACAATTATAATTAACATAAAAGAATAGGTATTATTCAACCAAAAAAAAAAAGTATAGGTATTAGACAGTATTAATTTAAGAATTTTGTTTTGATAAAATCAATTCATGAATCAAGTTAAAATTACAAATCTAAATATTAAATTTTTTTATTTAATCTATTTGAATTTGAAAATTAAAAAAAAAACTTTAATACACCGCGCGTGGCACGGCTAAATTTACTAGTTAATGATAAAACGAAACCATAAATTAGGAATCTAGTACTAAACATGGACTTTTCTCAGGTGATGAGTGATGACATAGCCAGTTTTTTTTTTTTTCCTTCTAATTTAGGTGATAAAAATTAAGATAAATTACAAATTTTTATATTTTAAAATATACAATTTAAATTTTATTTGATCGTGACAATTTTTTGTAATCACATGATTGTTATATACATATTTTAGACCTTTCAAAACTCTTATTGCTATATATATATATATTATACTCCCCTGTCCTTTTTAAGTCATTTTCTAGCCAATTAATAAATAGTACAAGATGTGTCGTTCTCAAAATTAAGAAAGTATTTTTCCCAACTTAGTCTTGCTTATAATAAATTATGACAACAACTTTTCAAAAAGGCTATTCATTTTTCTTTTTCACCTTTCTAAGGAGTGTAGTATATCGTTGAATTAGGAGTGTTTTTTTTAAGAAAAAAGTGAAGTGTGCCGTGATAAAATGATTTTTTAATTAACACTCCGTATATTTATTTATTTTTGCTTGATTTATAGGATCACTATACGAGGATCAAACTAATTAACGTAAGATGTGAATTTATAGTATGAATTTTTTAATGTTTTAAAATATAAAAGTTACATATTTAAAAATAATATAATATTTTAAAATATTTAGAAAGTATTCAACAAAAATTCTAATAAAAACATCTTTAATTTTCAAATAACAAAACAAAAAAATCAAAATAAATTAACTATTTTTTAAGGGATATCACATCCACACCCTAAAAAGTACAAATAGAATGAGATCTAAGGAGTACGACATTAAACTAACACACAAGTTCAAAATATCTATTCTCGTTGAATTGGGAGTGTTTTGGTAAAACCAAAAAATAAAAGGGCGCCGTAGTTAAATGATCCTTTTTGGCTTGATTTGTAGTATGATGGTCGACTGTATAAGGATCAAATTAATTAATGTAAGAAATGAATTTGAAATGTAAAATTTTTAGTATTTTAAAAATAAAATTTATATATTTAGAAATAACATAAAAGTAATTTACAATTTAATATATCTTTAATTATGAAATAAGACAAATAAATTAAAATGAATTAACTAAATTTTTTAAACGGGTTGTGTCACATCCACACCCTAAAAAGACAAATAGAATGAGATTTAGGTAGTACGACATTAAGCAAACCACAAGTTCAAAATATTCTTTCTCCGTCCAGTAAATTATATTAAAAGTTAATGTATATTTTTACTTGTCCGGCTTAGAAAATTAAAATATAATTTATTGTTTTATTTTTAATACATTGAATTTATTATATTCTAAAAATAACACTCTAATTTATTGCTTTTCAAGAAGTGCGTTTAGTCAATACTAGATAAATGATGTATTTTATTTTTTTTCTTGAATTTGATGTCCAATAAATGAACTACACCATAATAACTCTACGTTTCTTAATTTATTTGATGTAGTTTGATTTAACATGAAATTTAAAAAAAATTACGATTATGGTTTTTAACGAGCTGACGTGTGCAAGGTCCAAATTGATTGTTGTTCAGTTTTATTCCGTCGATGTTGAGGGTCAAACACCGCACCGGCTGACGCGGATTTTTTTATTTTCCTAATTAGTGGTCAATTCTCCAACATTATCAAATTCTCTTTTGCCCCTATATAATATATGGTCATTCAAGCACACGTTTATTTTCTACATTTTATAAAAATAAATCATGTGTTACTTTGGTCGGAATTTTTTAATATAGGAAATTACCATAGAACTTAGTGTTAGGTTAATAATTATATCCAAGTTCATACAATGTGTTCCACTAATTTTTACTATTAATATATGCTCTTGACCATAATTCTTATTGACTTTTAAATACAAATTTTTAATTAGTTTTTTTATGATAATCAGCATGAAGTCTATATATCCTCGTTTAATGTGTCTTCTTTAAATTGACCATGCAATTTAAGAATTTAAATAATAACATTTGAATTTCATGATTATAAACGTCTAGAGGTGTTAGGTGTGTGATCGTGTTGGAGTAAACACGATCAAATAATCAAGTTCGCGGGGGTGAGGGTGTAATTAAACTATCGATAGTTTAACTATATCTAGATAAATCACGTCAAGTTTAGAGGTATTTAGGCAGTAGTATACCTTTTCTAAACTAGTTAAAAACAAAACCAAAATATATAAAAGAAGATTAAGGTGTTACTTAATTAACACTTAACAGTATAGATGTGCATATCATTGCTAATCATTTGCTCGAGGAGGGATATTTTTGTTGTGTTTGCCTTGAAAACGTTACATTAAAAATGATTTTAGCCATAATTAATTAATAGCAATAACTTAATTATTGCTAAACATATTTTTTTAGAGATAATTAACACTCTTTGTAAATATTTTTAAAATCTACAACAACATTTTATCAATATGCATATTTATTACGGCTAACCACTCTGTTTTTTGTTTTTTATTTTTTGTTGTAGTGGAGTATAGTGATCTTAGATATTCTTGGGTAAAGGAAACAGTTCAAAGTAAATCTATAACTTCTTACATATATAATATTGATAAATTAATGCAGAAACTTTATTACTTAATTACTCTAGCTCCATGTAGAGAGCAAGTTGACCTAGCCATTTATACTCCCCATTTCAATTTGTTTTTTTTATTTTAACTTGGTACGAAGTTTAAAAAAATAAAAATTACATCAAATATTTTAAAATATCTTTTAATCTTGTAGTTTTAAACATGTCATGTGAAAAGTTTAAACTAAAAATTTGCTACAAAAGGGAATTAAAGAAACATTCTTTTAAGAATTTGACTTTCCTCTCGACGTAAACAATCACAAAGATATATTATAAGTTGCATGCATACGTACATGATCTGAACAACTTCATCATATATATATATATATATACCATGCATGCAACGAAGACAAATAATTAAATTACACTCCTTGTATATTTTTATATATTTATAGAAATGACAGACAAATACACTTGACAAAATAACCACCTTGCATTGATCAGTGATCAGTAGTTAATTATATATATTCTGGCCATCAATGAAACCTTCTTAAGATCATATGTAAATCCCTCTTAAATTAAAAACAACAGCTTATTCATTAACTAAAATATTACTGATGTAGACCTGCTCATCATTGCTGGCTTATATACTATATACTATATATCTTTTTTCCGGCAAAAACAATTACTATAAGAAAACCGGAAAGGATTACTACGTACCATATTGGACAAAACTCAGCTAGCATATATACCAATATGCTGCTGGTTAATTAACCAATTAGTACTAGTATATATATATATATATATATAGATATTGAGTTTTAGTTAAAAGTTCCAGAGGAAGGATTGTTGAGAATAATGTTCATCGCCACCATTGCCAGTATCATCATCGTCATAATTAGGAGTTGTTCTTTGAGGAAAATGTGGTGGTGAGTAGAGATTACTTGATAAATTATCGAGTACTCCTCCTCCTCCTCCTCCGGCATAATATGGATCACAAAAAAATTCAGGTGGAGGCCCACTTGCATTATATGGATAATTCTCCATCATATCATTATAAAAAGCCCAATCCATTTCAGCAACAGTACTAGTGCCCATTTGGACCAGTATAGGTGGTACATCACAACTACTAGTTGTTGATAGCGAAATCTCATCTTTCTCCATATTTATCACGTGTGAATTAATATTTCCAATATTGCCCTCATGATCATCACGGCGTATCTCCTCCTCCTGTACCACTGACGGCTCCGAGTGCGAGTAATCATTCGCAAATCTAGCTGCTACAGCCTGTATCTCCGCGGGCGAAAGCCTTTGTCCGCCGGATATATCCGGAGGACTATCAGGGAAATTAAACTTAGCTTTAGGCCCGCGGAGGCAGAACTGTGCAGCATCAAAAGCCCTTGCGGCTTTCTCAGCAGAATCGTATGAGCCCAACCAAATCCTGTCGCGGCTGTTAGGCAATCTGACTTCAGAAACCCATTTCCCCCATTTTCTCAACCGAACTCCTTTGAACTTTGGCTGATGATTAGGGTTGAGTTCCATGGATGATTTAGAGGTGTTAGTAGATTATTATGATGAGAGTGGACCCTGCAGATAGACGGTGAGAAAGAGATAATTATAATCGAAAAGACCATTGGAGGGAAAATTATTAAAAACAGTTTAGATATTTATATGTATGTATTGATGAAGGAATGAAATAGCTAGCTAGTATAGGGGGCCGGTGACATTTGTCAAAATTGGTCCAAAGTCTTGAAGCGTGTGGACATTTACAATTCAAGCTGCAAGTCCAAATGAGCGTAAACAGAGTGTGCATATGTGTTTCATGGCTCGGTGGGAGAAACCAAATTTGTGAGCTATTTAATGACGTCACATCTTGATTTAGTCAATTCATATTTCCCCTTTATTAACCTTCTCCTAAATACTACTATTGCCTTTATTTTAATGACACAAGTACGGAAAAACATCTTTAAATTTTCTTTTGTTTCATTTTTTATTAAGAGCCCTATGTTGCTATAAAAGTTTAAAACTGCTTGTTAAGTTATGTGGTAGATCATAGGTATATATAAGTTTAGTTAGTAAAGTAGAGATAAAGATTGTCAATAGTTCAGAAATGATACTAATAATTTACGTCAAATTTAAGGGTGTTTTCAATATTTTTATTTTAAATTATAAACTAATTAATCAGGCTATCAGTACGGGATCGATATTATATTTATCCTCTGACCCTTAATTACCTAAAAGTAATTTTAAGTTGAGAATTATGTTAATTCTATCCTAGCATAGAATATATATATAACAAATTTATGTGGTAAAAAGGTTGTTGAAAACATATGATTTCTTTGGCATGGTTATTTTATCAAACGGGAAGAAAAAGATTTTTAATCCCTATAATCGATAATTAGCGAGTAATAAAAGATAAAATATTTTAAAACCATTGTTTACTATACGAGAAAATGAAAAAGGATGTTATGCTTGAATACACGGTACAATTTGGAAAAATTACAAAAATATACTATTTAAGATCTTAATTAACAATATATGTATATATTCCTTTTTATTTACAAAATTAGATTTTTAATTACGAACATAACAACAGAATATTTAATTCTCCAGATTATTATTTTTTATATTTTAGTATCCGTATTTATTTCCTTTTTTAGGAGATTATGTGCTAATTTTATGGGATTGATAATTATTATTTACTTTTTGACTTTTCAAAGGTAAAAAAGATTTATCTCTCTTCCCACAAACATATTTGTGCCGTATCTCCCTTTTAAAACATTTTTATCTATGTAATTTTCTCTCTCTTACAATTATTTTTATTTTCTGGGTGTTAACTTACCATTTTGAATAAGTTCCCATTATAGGACCATAATGTTGTAAAGTTTAGTATATAATACCAACAATTAATACAATATATAGATTTAATTATAATGAACATATACGAGAAACCATTACATCTAATTGTCACCATAAAAATCATTTATAGCATAAAGAAAACAAACTTTTTAAAATATATGGAATATGTATGTTACATAACCATTTTTGAAATATTTAGGTTTGCATCATAAATAACTCCTTTGGTCTTGAAATCTATGTCATGATCCAAGCCTACACCCTAGACGTGGCCGACACTCGAGAACCATTGCTGGTCCCCAAGCGAATCCTCATCCTGGCTGGCTACAAGCGGAAGACTAACTCAAGCATACATAAGCTTAAAACTGAATTAAATTCATTGAACTCCAATAGTGAACTTTAAGAAAGTCTAAACAATACTCAAAAGAAAGTAAATACGGAAAACTCTTCAACTCTGTCTATCTATGATAAGTCATTTTATTTGGGTAAGAATTACTCAAGCATGACATAAATTTTATTACACTTTGTAAAAAATATATTCATTTAAACAATTTCGTCAAAATGTAATTCCCATATTATATTTGCATATTATGATTCAATATAACTCGTTCACGAACCAAATGACTATGACAAAGAAAAATAATTTTGAAATATAATACGTATGATTTCTTGATATTATATTTGGTTGGGTATTTTTTCCGGTACATAAGAAGACTTGAAATTAGTTTTACTATAATTTTAATGTTATTTCTATGCCACATTCAAAGTGGGATGACAATCTCTGATCAATTGGCTGTCACTAAATAATGCCTTATGATTTACTCCTCGTATCATGATTTCAGCACTAAAAACAAAGTATAATCTCATATTTTTTAAAAATATCCCACATGATATATTAAGACCACAAGCAGAGATGAGTCAGAAACTCTGAACATTATGATTCAATATAACTCGTTTACGAATCAAACGACTACGACGAAGAAAAATAATCCTCAAATATAATGCATATGATTTCTTGATACTATATTTGGTTGGTTTTTTTTTCCGATTTATAAGAAGACTTGAAATTAGTTTTACTATAATTTTAATGTTATTTTTATGCCACATTCAAAGTGGGATGACAATTTCTGATCAATTAGCTATGTCACTAAATAATATCGTACGATTTACTCCTCGTATAATGATTTCAGCATTAAAAACAAAGTATAATTCCACATGTTTTAAAGATATTCCACATGATATATTAAAACCACAAGTTGAGATGGAGTTAGAAACTCAAAATATTAAATTTGGGGATTTAGGATTCTAACCATTTAAGTTATTGAGTTTTAAATTAATAATTTTATATATTAAATATTATTTTTTTTAAAATATAATATTTAAATCAAAATTATGGAATTCAATCAAACCCGTAAATCATTTTCTAAATATTTTCAATTTAAGACAACTATATTTTTAAAAAAATTATAACCACCACATAAAAAATAAAAAAATAAAAAAGACAGAGAGAGACAGAGAGAGAAGAAGAAAAAGGAAAAGGTAAGATGAATCTTCACTACAAGCACACATAATGACCGAATTAGTTTTTCACTTTGACAAATATGGTAAGTAGGATCCGGCTCCCCTCCATTATCCCTTTTCTTCATTTCGTTAAATACACGTCTAGATAAGAAACATATGTCTTATTTAAAGTTTAAAGATTAAAATTATATTATATTAATAAATATTATAATCATAGTTAAGTCAACTAATTTTAAAAAACTACTCTTCAAATTTGATAAGAATTACAATATATTCCATATAAAATTTGATATTTATTAATATCACTAATTTCATCTTATATTTTTATATTTAAATGTAAAAATATAAAAATTATTCTCATCATATTAGTTAATAGCTTTTGAAAATCAGTTTTTGCTATTTCCATATTTATTATCCTCTCTGGATATAAATTACGAAGATGAATTTTGATTACTCAGACACATTTGCAGTTTCTTCTTTACTTCTTCTTTTCTATTTTTTTCTTTTAATCTGTTGGGAAGATTCTAGTAAGAATTGGATTTTACCAATGGGTGGGCAATGATATGACCAATGTTACAGTGCTTTACAATATACTCTCTCCGACCACTATTGTTTGTCAGATATAGTAAAAATAGCTGTCTAAAATTAATTGTCAATTTAAACAATCAAGAAACAATTAGTCACTTTTTTCCAATTCTGTCCTTAATAATTACGTAACTACTGGTTTCAAAAAGTATTGGTCATTTTAAAGTTACAAGACTACTTTAATGTGAAAAAAGTTGTTTTTACGGTTTTCAAAAAGTACAAACCAGTTTAATAATGATTGATAGTAGAGTTATATTAGTCAAATTGCACCTTATATTAAATTTTTCTTAAGGGTTGTGCATGATCTTATCCTGACAAATAATAGTGGACGGAGGGAGTATATAAGATGAAATTAATGATACTAATAAATATCAAATTGTAAAAATTTAAGATGAAATTAATGATATCAATAAATATCAAATTTTGTATGGAATATATTGTAATTCTTACTAAATTCATAGAGTAGTTTTCTAAAATTAGTTGACTTAACTATGGTTATGATAGTTGTTATATATAATATAATTTTGACCTTTAAATTTTAAATAAGACATATGTCTCTCATCTAGACGTGTACCTGACCAAATAAAGAAAAAGGGTAATAGAGGGGAGCCAGATCCCAGTAAGATATAGTTGGCTAATTGATAAATACAATGAGTTTATTAATTGGATTTTTCCTTCATCTAATACATGATATAAATTATTTATGTTAGATAGTGAGAGTAAATAACTTTACCACTATTAATTATCACATTACGAGGGCCGGAGTTAATATGCTATTTACACGGATTTGTTTGAACTCATAAATTTTAACTCAATCTATTTTTCTTAAGATAAATTTTATTAAATATTATATAAATTATTAAAAAAAAATAAAAAATTCTTAATCTTCGTATCAAATCAAAACCAACTAAAACAAATAAATTAAAGGGAGGGAATATCAGAACTCCATGTCATAATCGACAAGTTGATAGTAGTACTTTACTGTTTTAAGAAGGAACTTGTTAGGAGAGCTCAAAGGATCTATATAGACTAGAGAATAACTAGTAAAAATGGATCAGAAGTCTCAATGATTATTTTTTTTTAAATGATTTAATCATATCAAATTAAACTGATTTTTATGTGTGTTTTAATTATTTTTTTGAAGATTTCAATATAAATTTGTGATCATATCAAATAATTAAGGTGGATTTTTTATTTTATAAAAAATATTAAAACAATTTACCGAATCAAATATATACAAATATAAATTTTTATATGTTAAATTTATAGTAATTAGGCGTTTGGACATGTGATTTTATATCGCAATATAAAATCATGAGATGAAATCAGCTTTTGGATAAGAATTGACCATGATTTGAAAATTTCATGATTTGGAATTTTTCAAATATTAGAACTGACCCACAAGTTTAAATTTTTTTGTAAAAATAACCCCATGTTTATACATACTAACTATTTATTTCATATATAAATAAAATTTATAATTCATATCATTACCTTTTAAACCATTTATATCTCATATAACGATTATTCTCACCAACATAGAATTTATTGTTACTTTACCATTTATATTCACCAAATTCAGGTTATCAACTCATTTATTGTTAGCAATAGCATTTATCACTGTTGCTTTTTGCTCAGTGGACATATAATTATCCCACCAGCCTCGAAGTTGGCCAGTAAAGCCTGCGATAATCATTTTGCATATATTTATATCTGTATTTTTAACACTTTTACAGATAGTTGCATACATAAGCATTCTATGTACAGTAGGATGGGTCCCTTATGTGGAACCTATGCACAGTATATCTACTGTGTGTACAGTGTTTCTGAATTATTACAGAAACAGTGATTATCAATTATTACAATCAATCATTTACATCTTATCCTTTTGCTTGCGGAGGAAACCTTCCACCCTTTGTAAGTTTTCTTCGGATATCATCTTTTCTTATTCCTCGGGTTGTGAATCCTCGATATCATTTATGCTGGATCCACTCTTCATTGAAGCATCAGATTTATCATGTGCATCGATTGATTGGAGTAGGCTTAGTCTGACCTCTTCCAAATATTGATTTATCAAAGCATTTTTATCACCGTCCTGTGTTATGATCTTCCTGGCGATGACCTTTACTGAATTATCATCAATAATACTTCTTTGAGGAGTATTAGAATACTGTATAATCTTTTCTTGAATAGAATCAAGAAGTTCTTGGCCGTAGATGGCTTTCGTTGTGGGATCGGTTTTTATTAACTTTTCTCAAAAATTGTTGTAAAAGGATCGATATAAACAGGGAATATTATCGTCTGTATAACCGAATTCGGGGGTCCATTTATGGATTCAGGAAATAGAGAACTCGAGAAAGAAATAGATTTGATCTATTTTATCTAGACAACAGACATGGTCTGCATGGTATGATTCATTAAGGTGTGGGGAAATTTGTGTCCATTTTTTGTATTACTCTAAGAATGAACTTGGTAATATCTTGGTAGTAGGTCCGTGGTATGACCATCAATTTAAGAACCAATTAGAACTTGGCTTAGTGAATACTTTAGCACATACTTTTATAAACCAAGTATGTTTATGGCGCTCATTGTTATAATAAAGGACCTTAGAGAAGGCCTGGATATAATCCCAGTATGTAACACTCATACGAGTCTGATTAAGACTTATCTGCCTTTCTTTCATGGTGGAGAATCCCCAATCTTCAACAGATATAATCTGTTTAATAATAATTTTTGAGAAATTATAAATTCT
>JAJONR010004936.1:0-60854 GCA_029582245.1 Solanum etuberosum | reverse complement strand
ATATATATATATATATATATATATATATATATATATATATATATATTTCATGTGGTACTATATTTATGTTTTAATCTTGAAGAATAAAATTCTTCAATGAAGACCGGCTTGTGAAATGAATACCGATAACGATTAGGGTTTAAAGAATTATGAATTGATTTATTGAATTCATATTTTTTTTGATAATGGAAATTGTAAAAATGATGCTTGTATTGTATTACTTTCTTTATTTATTTATTGTATGGTTTCTTGATATCTTTTTAGCTTGATTTTTACATTATTCATGTAATTGTTGCTATTAAGAGCATGTATAAGGTAGTTAAATTTATGCTCAAGTTATTTGACTTTTTTTTTCATCAAGAATTTCTTATTTCCCTTTTTCTAACTATAAAATGACAAATATAACTTCTAATATTTTAAGTTTTTCTAATATAATATATTTATAAATAATAACTACTCATAACTCGTACCCTTTAATTTTAGTCTTAATAATTTCATAACTTACGAGTATAGTTTAAATTACTTTTCTCTTTTTGATATAATTATTTTTTTATTTGGCATGATGGGAATATAAATATTAAAAATATCATACATATAACAGTACCATATTAACAATTGTTTATATTATTATTTTTGTGTGTTATATTATTATAATTAAATAATTTATTTTGAATTGATGAATTGATTTATTGAATTCATATTTTTTTGATAATGGAAATTGTAAAGTAAAGGAGAAAGTAAATAAATAAAGAAAAATCAAAGGTGATTTTATTTTTTTGGAGGTAAATTTAGATGGTTTTAAAGCCAAAAGGTTTTTATTGTTATTTGTACTGTGTCATGTCATTTGTGTCAAAATTCAATCGTGCCATTTAGTTTTACTGTTTGCATAAATCGAGGAGCCGAAATCTATATTTGGCAGTTGGCAGTTGGCAGTTTGGCAGTTGATGGAGCTCTTTTTGTAACAAGTCATCAAAATCTTTTATTCTCCACTATATATTATAAAAATAAATATTCTTTTAACAGCATACCATACCTCTGCAATTTCTGAAAACTAAAAAATTAAAAATTATAACGTCTGGAAAACTCTAGAACATACTAGAACAACAATTAGAAACTACTAAATATGTATTTTTTTAATATATGATACTTGTTCTTCGTGCTCGTGGTCCTACTAGAGTTGGTGTTTATCTATACCGTCAAATTAGCCTTTTCTTTAATGTTATTAAATTAATCTTATGTTATTATTAGTATAATATTAATTCCAACATTGGTACAGTATATATAATATAATATTAGTAGTATGTTCAGTTGAGTGGGACTAAATATGCACCATTTAAATTTTGGGGTCATGATGAGAGATCACAAGTGGCACTTTAAGTAGACGTTTCGACCATCAATTTTAAATATTTTTTATTTTATTTGAAATTTATAGAAATAAAATTGTATTGAATTATTCGGTAAAAATTTGAAATGGGAGTTTATACTACATGTATTTAAATATAATCTTAACATAAAAGTGAGTTAAAAAATAAATTATAGTCTTCATTGTAAGATTTTATGGGATGGAATCGTACATGTAGACTTAGATTTTAATAGGTTTAAGCATATTTTGTAAGTGGGCAAGTCTTTGGAAGATTTGGAGATTCTATTAATTAAGGAAAGTAATCTAATGAATTGACTTTTGGTGGTGTCACTACAAAAAAATAATATTTTTTAGCGGTAATAAATAGATACATTAATATAGAGTGTTAAAGTCTTTACCGGCATTAGTTAAGTGTCATTAGATCCAATGTCGCTAAAGGCTTTAGGGACATATACAAAGAGTATTAATTGCCGCTAAAAATATATAATTAGCGGTAATTGAGCCATTACCGTTAATTAATTACTATTAAGGATTATTTTTTAGATAATGTGTCATGCTATCTTAGATTAGGAATGATCACTCAATACATCGAAAGGATGCTAGACAAAAAGTTAGTAAGAATAGATATATTTGTCGAATTTGAAATTTTCATCATCATTTTTAAATAAAGTAAATTGCTCTAAAAAAATAAATCTTTTTATGGTCAAAACATATCCTAAATGTTTTGGTCAACGTATTATGCATTTGTGCCTAGATGGTGTCAGAATAAAATTTTAATACATTATTAAACCCACTGTAACGAGGCAAATTTTAATACTATTATAGTACGATAATGGATTCCAACTTTGCCACGCAGTGAACCACAAAAAGATAATAATAAAAATACAAAGGAATCAACAAATTGATGACTATTTTCCAATACTAAAATGTTGTTGCCAGTTGTCCTAGGTGCCTTTTTTGATACTCCTCCTGTGTATTTTCATTTTATTTTTTTCTAGGAAGAATACGAGTGAGTGATTAAGAGGTGTGATTTTTTTATATAGGAGATTTGGGATCGAATTTAGTCCATGTATGTTATTTAATTATGAACTTGACGCATGGAGCTTGTATAGTGCACTTTATATCACTTGTATTGTTGGTAAACTTTTACATAATGAGCTATAGTTCGGAAAAAAAATATTCTTACATATTCAATTTGAAAACTTAAAACATAATTTATTTTTGAGAAAAAACACATAAAAACTCGCTTGAATTTGTTCGCTAAATTTACTTTAGTACTTTAACTTTACAAATAAGTAATTATTTACCCTCCTATTCTCAATTCAAGTGAATTAAAATCCATCCAAAAAGCTGATGTGACAAATAAAAAAATTCAAAGCGAGTGAAAACATAAACAAACAAAAAAATAAATTAAATAGTCCCCTTTTTTTCTTTCCAACCAATAAGGTTCCATCTTCCTCACACCCCATCACCTTTATCCACCAACAACCCCACCCTTTCGTTCTTCAAACCCCCCTCCCGCACCCCTCTTTCTCCTATTTCGAACCTCGCCGCCACCCACACTTGCCTCACCTTCTTCTTCTTCTTTTTCTTCTTCGAGCTTCCCTCCCCGCCGCCTTCTTTCTTCTTCTTCGAAACACCCCCACCTATTCCTTCATTTCAAAGTATTCCTGCTTATTCTTAGAAGTGATGAATAAGAAAAAATGAAAAAGCCAACAACTTATTGTTGCTTCAAGATCTTACTTATGGAAGGGTTTGTTGATTGTGATGAACTTGAAGCTTTTTTTAATAAAATATTTATAATTTCTTCATCTCAAATTAGTTATTTAATTTGTATTATTTATTTATTTTGATAATGTGTTTTAAAAATTGAATGTTTTCCAGTCTTGATTCTGTTAGAGTTTGATTTTATTTTTGAGATTTTATTTTTATAATCTTGGATTAATTCTCAATTTTTTTTTATTTTTTATCTTTCTTAAAATTGTATAAATAAAAGGAAACAAAAAAGAATTTAAAAAAATCAAAATTTAAATAATTTTCAATGTGGCAATGACGTGGCGCTGATGTGGCAATGAAAATGGCGCGTGTGTAATACACTTGCCATTGTAAGACTGGTATTGTAGTATTAGAATTGAAAAAAATCACTTCAAAGATGATAAGGAGGTTATTTAAACGCCCGTGTAGTTTAAGTGTTAAAAATTGTGCTGCCAAGTTCAAAGTTCAAGAGGGTTTTTATGTATTTTCTCTTTATTTTTTTTGTATTTGTTTCATCTTTATAATTGAGTATTAAGTATTGATATTTAAATATTGAAATAATTTATAATAATCAGGAACAATAAAATAAATATATCAATTTAATTATTTATTACTTATTAAAAAGTATATTAAGCCAAACATAAGCAAGTAAATACAACCGGAATCGGGGGAGAATAGTAGCCTTATACTACTTCATGTTGATGGATTCTTATGTCTTTTAAGAATTACATTATTCATTTAACATTTAATGTATTAAAATGTAAACTATAAGTATCTTCAAATTTAAAAGTTTAGCTTCAAATTTTAAAGAAGTTGTTACAATGCATGTATCTAAACTATTTAAATTAACTAGGATTAATTCTTTATATGCTAATTCATGTATCCGATTTTTTTTTGTTTTTACCTTTTCTGGACAAATTTTATATTTCGTGTCTCCTCCTAAATCAGACTATTAAGACTTTACATGATTCGTAGAGCCGTCAATATGGGCTAGGTCCGTTGGGCCGGCCTGGCCTAATCCGTGATTTGATAGGATTGGGCTACGATTTTTGAAGCCCATTTAAGAAAAGAGTTTTTTAGTCCGGTCTGAATAAGCCTGTCGATTTGTGGGGCTTGAGAAATATAGATAGGGCCGGCCCGTGGGCCAAATAAAAATTAATTAAAAAATAAAAATAAAATAAAATATTAAAAATAACAAGAGTCTAAACTCAAAATTTGTTTAAAGCTTGAAATATTACAATTTAAATACAAATTATGTTTATAAAATATGTACTACATAAAATAAAAATTCCCTGGAATTTCTAGGGAATCATTACATAGGCCATAGCCTATGGAATATTGTCATAGTTTTTTGTATTTTATTATGATCATTGGAAAACAATTAGGTTAATATTTCTATTTAACTATTTATGTTTTTACTTGAAATCAAACTTAATAAATATTATAAAGATAATTTTATTTGTGTATTTGATAACAAGTAGTAACACTAACACCATGTAATATTGTCTTGTCGATATTTATGATAATATTTTTAGATTATAATTTAATTTAAAAAATTATAAAAAATATATTTTTAAGAAAAGAGGGCTGGCCTGGCAAGCCCGTAGCCTACGTACTTATGGGTTGGACCGGCTATTTTCTGACCCACACAAAAAATGGGCTAGCCCAACCTGATCCGTCAAATTTCAAAACATATATGGGTTAGCCCGAATGGGTGGGCCAGCCCATATTGACAACTCTAATGATTCGTCTTAATTTTAACTTATAAATACATTTGACTTTAAATCACTTTGACAAAGAAAGATATATAAATCTTCACAATTTAAGAATATTTTGATATGAATTTTTTTGTAAATCCTATATATTAATTGGTTTAGTAGTCCAAGTTAAGTTATACAATTAATCAACTAATTGCAGAGTTAAATATTGTGTATATTCTTATATATGTGTGTGAGAGAGAGAATAAATGATTTAATCAAATAATTAATTTAAGCTGATATTGTGAAATGTAAATGAAAATTAAGAATTACATTTCATAGAACAAAATTCAAAAATAAGAAAAGAAAAGGCACAATTTTATTTGCTAATTCAATTTATAAAAGGGTGAAAATTATTTACATCATTAAATTTTACTTTAAAAATAAACTCCCGCTCAACGTTAAAAAATAGTGTAATGATAATCCCTCTAACGTGTATTATGGGGAATTTGAAAAAGTTGATGGGTGAAAAATTCTAAATTGAGGATTTTAACGATGAACAAGGTAAACTCAGTGGAGTTTAGTCCCTAAGGCCTAAAACTATTGAATGTCTGGAATATGTGATCTTTACGCATTTTAGATCGTGAACGAACTAAAGCTTCAAGAAAGAGCAAGGATCTTGTGGATCAGCTAGCTTGCAGTCGAGCTCTTTGATTCAGGTAGGTTATGATTCATTGGAGTTAGACTTGACTTAGACTCACGTATACTTTGACGTTAAATGTTTGTTGATAAGTATGCGGATATGTTTAAACTTGATAATATGAATTTGGATATACTTGAGTGCATGCGTGGATTGTAGATATATATATATATCATACACTACAAAAAAAGTGTGAATTACATGGGGATTTTCCTGGAGATTAGTATGAAAATCCGCATGAAACTTATTTTCCTGCAAATTTTCATATTAATCCCCAGGAAAATCCCCATATAATTCACACTTTTCTTGTAGTGATATCTCATTACTATAGAGTATAGGACCACGCCGATATGGTACATGAACGAAGCTAGTCCCGTACAGATCATGGCTATTAGGCATACATAAGACCCC
Source organism: Solanum etuberosum (assembly GCA_029582245.1). Taxonomy (NCBI): domain Eukaryota; kingdom Viridiplantae; phylum Streptophyta; class Magnoliopsida; order Solanales; family Solanaceae; genus Solanum; species Solanum etuberosum. The sequence goes on along the minus strand of JAJONR010004936.1, from coordinate 54,928 downwards.
TAACGTGTGTAGTGTTGTGTGAGTTCATGATGCATTGGGTAATAAATGACTCTATGACCTATTATAGATATGGTTAATTTTGTGGTGATTATACTTGTCTATTGTGAGTTGATGCTCTGTGCTAAAGTCTGATTTACTTGTTGTTTGGTTTACGTGTTGCTTGTTTCTAATTTGATTCGGCCTATAATGTATACCAATACATAATTATTTGTATTGATATTGCCTTGTACTCTTCTTTTATTGAATGTATATCGTGTTCTAGAAGTTCTTTCGAGACTTCAATTCTACCGTAATCAGCAGATTTCGATTAACATGACCTATCACAGACCATGAGAGATTAACAATCTTCTCTTAGGGGTCAGCGACATCCTTGTTACCATGATAGTCTAAATTAATATCCGAATCATCAAGATTCAAATCAGATATCTTCTCTATCTGTATATAGTCATCATTTGAACGAGAATGAAAGCTCTCGTGTAGAGAGATTTAAAAAAAAAAATGTTCTTCAAATTGAAGGCATCTGTCAAGTTTAATTAATATTTTTGAAAAAACTATAAACCCTGAATGAAAATCTAATTAAAGTTTAATAAAATTTGTAAATAATTAAACAAAAAATACAGAATTTGTTAATTTAGTAAAATTTGTGGACACCTTAACAATATGTGAAATGGAAGTAGTACTCTCAAAACATGTTCTTAACAATATTAATCGATTTATGAACAATTTAACATGATATATAGGTAGAATAAAGATAATATTAAAATTATGTATCATCCAACATAATTTGTAAATAAAATAAGATTTCTCAATCAATAAAACTTATGAACAATTTAACCAAATAAACAAAGTGAAAATAATATAATCTCTATCAACTTTTGCACGATATTTTTCAACCAACCCCCTTTCTTTGTTTTTTTTTCTTGTCTTGATAGTATATAGTTTTCATTTTTTTTTTAATGATGTCAATCAATAATAGGGCAGTCACAATCCCACCAATCAAGTTGCCCCAAACTGCTTCTTCAAAAACCAAAACCACTACTTGCAACTTGCAACTCTTGTGGGCCCAACCCACACCTCAACCATACCTAAGTTCCAGAACTTTCTTATAAAGAACCTTCTTCTCATCCTTCCAATTTCGAAACTACTTATTTATTAAAAAAATGAATTACATATATTATTTTCTCTGTGACACACTTTTTTTTAGTCCGTCTTATAAAGTATAACATATTATCTCAAATATTTAAGGATATTATTAACATTTTATCTATGTTATATCTATCACACATATAAAATGTAATTTTCTATTTAAATTTTCATATCCAGCTAAACTACGTAGATGAATTGAAACGGAGGAAACAATAAATAAAGAATTGCATAGGAGGAAGATGCTCACACCCCCAAATGTCTAGAAGTCTAGAACCTTCCACTTAAACAATATTTTATTAGTACTATTATTATTTCTTAGCAACTCAATAGGTGGAATTGCTGATTCTTCTTTTCTATTAATAGCCTTTTAGCACTTACTTCCAAAGCTTCTTTATCCATGGTGTCCACAGCAATTTAATCACTAAAATAACTCAACTTCTTAACGGCATAAACTACCTTCCCAAAAGAGAAACTTTCCATTTCCAAAATCCAACTTTTTTCTTCCTAAAAATACATATATTTTCCCCTGTTTCTTGATGATGAATCAATTGTATTCGGTTAAAGAGGAGTTCTCGGGGTCAAGTTCTGGTGGCGGTGGGGGTTCGGGGTGAGCCCCCACCGCCGACACCACAACCAATGGGAGGGCTTCATGACATTGGTCCACCACCATTCCTTACAAAGACTTATGAAATGGTGGATGATTCAACTATAGATCATGTTGTTTCTTGGAACAGAGGAGGTCAAAGCTTCGTTGTCTGGGATCCTCATGCCTTTTCGACTACACTACTTCCCAGATTCTTCAAACATAATAATTTCTCGAGCTTTGTCAGAGAGCTAAATACTAATGTAAGTATATATATAACTTCGTCAAAAATCAGTTGACTCCTCTAATACATTGCTAAATCTTTGTGAACATACAAGTGAACAAGACTATTGTAGGACGGAGAAATATGTATTTGTATTTGTATATATAGTTTTTTTCGCTTATACAAACATAAATTATACATTTGTGTTTGTATAAAATGAGAGAGGCGAAGGAGAGATCAATGAGAGTGACGAGCCAGATTCCAGAGAGGGGGGAGAGAGGTGAATGACAAGAAGTTTGCTGCGAATTGAAATTAAATGAAACCGAGCTATAGCATTCATTTTGAATTAATTGTTTGGTATAATGTACAATTTTCCTTCTTTTTTTCCCTTTTTCTTCTCCTTCTCATTTTTTGGTAAGAATATTTTTATCGTAAAAAATAATTATTTTAGCTAAGTGGGCATCGATTTTGAAGAGATTGTGAATTTCCCGAAAAGAAGTTGCTGATCTTTCAGACAATTTAATTATGAAAAATTAAATAATTAGACATATTTTACTATTATATATATTATTATTACCTATACTTTCAAAATATTATATATCTTACCACTAATTAAGAGTTTCCTATCAGAAAATACACATAGGTACATGTATTTTTGCTATCAGATACACAAAAATTAGAACTTTCAGCTAAACAAAGGATCTCACAAAATATCTTTATTAAGTAAAGGATGTAACAACGGCATAAAAGTCAATTTTGCCCATTCTATTATAATTAGCAAAAAGAAGACGTCTCTGAACGCCTCATTAACTCAAAACAAATCGAATTTCCACACTAATTAAACCGTGATAATTTCTCAATTCCACACTAATTTAATTTTAAAATACTTATTTTATTCTTATGAAAAAGATTCACAGTGACACATTTATATAGGGGTGTGTATCGACCGGTACGGTTCGATTTTATGTATTATCGGTTCGGTATATCGATTTTTGATTTTTAAATATACCAAACCAATAACTAAATCAACAAGATATTTTTTTATTCAGTTTATCGATTAGTAGTCATTAACGGTTTGATTTTCAGTTTAATCAATAAAAATGCTCATAAAGTAAATATATGATTTTTCCAACAATTTGGCACGACGGGACAATAATATAACTTTACATAATGGTCATTAAAATAGAAATAGTAATAACAAATATTAGGGGGGTCAAAATAATATGAAAAACCGACCGAATCTAACCGAACCGATTTATGTTATTTTTTCAATAAAACTATGGACTTTTAATTAAGTACTGTATAACTGTCACGCCCCGAGGTTACCCCCTAGACGTAACACGGGACCTAGGATCGCAAGTGACCATAAGCTAACTCTGAGTCTGGCATATCACAAGCATACTGAAAATATAACTAAGTAAGCGGAAGCATAACTGTAAAATGAGTCAAAACTAAAAGGACTCAAAATGAAAATATAATTGAAAATCTAGAGAAAACAACCCCAAAACAACTGTACACCGACTCTATGTCTGAAAGCCTCTAATACTGATGAGCTGCTGGGACAAGTACCTAGCTAACTCTAAAAATACTGAAAGGGCTGATAATGAGCTAACTAAACTGAAAGCATAAAGCGTCCTCGAACTATGAGGACTCACTACTGATGTTGCTGAGTATGGGCTGAAAGTCGAACTAAACGTGATCTGAATGCTGAGTGCCTGAACCTACATCATACAATGATGTGGTGCAAAATATGTGTCAGTACTTTGAATGTACTGAGCATGTAGGATATAGATACTAAGCTGAACAATATAAACTGAGCAATATAGACTGAACATGGAAACAAGTTGTACTGAAGTATAACTGAAAACTGAGCTAGATGCAATGACCAAGTACTAATCATGAAGGTAACATACTAAACTGTATACTGAAGTAAATGCTGATAACATGGTCAATGCAATAAGTGTATGACTGTGGGATCTACTATTAACAGACATAAACCACGTGATCTAAATGGGGAGTCCGATGTATACGCCCCATCGAGAGAACCCAATATACCTTGCCATGGGTATAAAGGCATGATTGTGGCGTGATTACTAAAATTGATGCCTAACAGAGGAGACTTATGAACCTACGTTGGCACGTAATTCTGGGACTTTGAGGGTACGCTGAATCCTAGTTCAACACGATGCTAAGTCTACTCCCAACTGAATGTAAAGCTAAAATACAACTGAAATACTGAGTAGCTCAAAATACTGACATGCTATATGAGAATGTCATAAAAATATACCGAAAGATGTGGCATTCGAATTCTAAAGCATGTTTTTCTCAATGGTCTGCCTAGCAAGTAAAATTCATGAGCACTGATAATAATATAAAGTATGGTTCTGAATTCTATTCATGGAACTATGCAAATGTCCCAAGAAACATGTTATTTAGATCGTGGAAACTATAACAGCTGAAATCACAAGGAATTACCAAGGTTTCGGAAATCCTAGGTTTGAACAATTTAAGAGAAATTGAAGAACTGACTGAATTCTAGTGACCTAATGGGTGAAAAGAACCAATTAGTGAAATCTCACATACCTGGTGTCAAAAACTACGGAGAAATCCTTTGAATTTCGGGGTTGAACTTGAAGAAAACCTCTGCTTGTTCTTGAGAGAAACTGTCACCTCTATCTATCCTTTTTTTAAATAATTAAGTTAGATGATTTTAGGAGAATGAGAGTTTTAGGTAGTTTCTAACTAGATTATTAGGCTTAGACTGGATAAAACGATGTAGTTTAAGTACCGAACGCATAGGAAAAAGACCAATGCGACCTTGACTTAAATGTTGTCGAAGTGACTTCAAGAGGGGCTTCACGGAACGTCTAGAGCACCACGGCCCGTCAAGTGGATCGTGAAGATGCTCTACCCGACAGGGCTTCACTATAATGAGCATAACTTTTTACTCGAGGCTCGGAATTAGGCAAACTTGGTGGCGTTGGAAAGAGGACTCAAAGACCTTTAATTTGATAGGTCATAGGCTACCTAAATCATTTTTTGCTGAAATATATGATCGTTTGAAGTTGACCCAAACCTCAAAGTCTGTCAAACCTCTTTCACGAGCCACTTCATGGCTCGTGTGAAGCTCCACGGACCGTCTAGTGGTCTGTGGTCCTTCACAGTAGCCATGATGGTTCTGTGTCCCCTTCACGGGCTGTGTGGAGCTCCACGGACCGTTTAGTGGTCTGTGGTCTTTCACCTTTTGTTGGGTGCACAACCACGAGCAGGGTGACGGGTCGTGGTCCTCTTCACGGCCCGTGCCCCCTCCGTGGTTTGCCCTTCTCTCTTGTTCAATCTTAGTTCTGATTTTTTGAGGTGTTACAATAACCGTCCCGAACAATTGGGATGATTGTTTTAAATTTATTTAAAAAACCAAAAAAATTACGAACCGAACCAAATAACCTTACATGTACGTAAATATATTTTATATATTAACAATATGTTAAATTAAGTATATAAATATATTTTATAACATTTTTCAAATATAAATATAACTTAGGTCCTAGGCCTCTAGTGACTAGACGACTTTGAGTCTTTGCTCTTTTACTAGCCTTTACTTAATTAGGTTTAAAATTAAACGATATTGTAATAGATACTCTATCAAACAATACATCAAAACTTATGCAAGCACTCTTATTAAATATTTAAGATCATACAATACGGCAATAATGTTTTACATTCTTGTCTTCTTGGTGAAGAATTAATGTGCTTCTTCAAGAACATATTTGTGAAAGAAATATTTTAATAGTACTCCCTCTGTCCCAATTTATGTGGGACTTTTCATTTTTCGAGAGTCAAACAATTTAAGTTTGACTGGTAATTTGTGCATAGAATTTTCAATTTTTTTAAATGAAATTTATATATTTGTAAACTACGTAAAAAGTATTATAAGACAATAATTGATAATTCAAAATGTTTAAAAGATCTATGAAAAACTTACGGTAAAAAATAGACTTGTTTGAATCTCAAAATTTGAAAAGTGTCACATAGAATGAGACGGAGGGAGTAGTATATTTTGAGGTGATATTTTAAAAGTTAGAAAACTGAAAATTAACTGAATCGTACCGATACTGAAGAGAAACCGATATGATTGGAATGATTTTAAAAAATTTAATTTTGGTTATATATTATAAAATACCAAAAAAATGAGATGGAATAATTTTAAAAAAATAACCGACCGTACCGAAAAATACAGTAACATTTACTAATATTTATGCGGGCAAAGTAAAATATTATTACCGTCTTAATGGTTATCGATTTACCCAATAACCCAATATTTAAAAATCAAAACCGAACCAGTAACCCGATAATTTTTTTATAAAACCATCAAAAACTCGTTAACCCAATAATCAATAGCAATAAATCAATATCATTTGTTTCGATTCGATTTATTGGTCTATCCAATTTTTGCACAACTTTATATCCATTACTTATTTTAGACGATGATTTTTTAAAAATAATCTTAAATTTCATGTCAAATCAAATAACGTAACATAAATTAAAACGAAAAATAAAATAAAATCGATCAACGACTAAAAATATCTTGCCGCCGATGGCTAGGCCTTTATCCTTTTAGCATAAATCGAGGAGCCGAAATTTATATTTGGCAGTTGGCACTTGGTGGAGCTGTAACAAGTCATCAAAATCTTTTATTCTCCACTATATATTATAAAAATAAATATTCTTTTAATAGTATACCATACCTCTGCAATCTCTGAAAACTAAAAAATTTAAAAACTGAAAAAAAAAAAAAATTATAAAAACTCTAGAAACTAGAACAACAATTAGAAACTTCTAAATATGTATTTTTTTAATATATCATACTTGGTCTTCGTGCTCGTGGGTGTTTATCTATACCGTCAAATTAGCCTTTTCTTTAATGTTATTAAATTAATTTTATGCTATTATTAGTATTATATTCCAACATTGGTACAGTATATATAATATAATATTAGTAGTATGTTCAGTTGAGGACTAAATATGCACCATTTAATTTTGGGTCATGATGAGAGATCACAAGTGGCGCTTTAAGTAGGCGTTTTGACTATAAATTTCAAATATTTTTTATTTTATTTGAAATTTATAGAGATAAAATTGTATTTGATTATATTTTGGTAAAAAAGTGAAATAATTTTTATATTTAAACATATTTATATACAGTTTTAAAAATAAAAAGTGAATTAAATAAATTATATTCTTCATTTGTAAGATTTTGTGGGATGAGCCCGTGCATGTAGACGACTTGAGTCTTCTTAACAACTTAGAAGGTGTTTGGATTGACTTAAAAGTTGGTCAAACATACTTTTAAGTCAGTGTTTGACACATATAAAAATAACTTAAAATAAGTTAAAAATCAAAAGTAGGTCTTTTTATTTTTTATTTTTTACTTAAAGCTATTTTTTTTAAGTCAATCCAAACGGCTCTTAGTGTAGGGATGTCATTAGTCCATTAACACAGGCTTAGACCTATTTTGTAAGTGAGCAGTCGTTGATAGGTCTGCGGAATCAATCAAGAAAATCTAATAAATCGACGGTTGATGGCATCACATTATCTTAGATCAAGAATAATAATTTAATATAATGAAAAAATGCTAGACAACAAGAATAGGTATTATTTGAAACTTTCAATTTTCATGATCTAACATGAATTTTTTTAAATAAAGTAAATTGCTCTAAAAACATATCCTATACGTGTTGGTCAACGTATTATGCATTTGTGCCTAGATGGTGTCTGAATAAAATTTTAATCCATTATTAAACCCACTGTAACGAGGCAAATTTTAATACTATTATAGTACGATAATGGATTCCAACTTTGCCACGCAGTGAACCACAAAAAGATAATAATAAAAATACAAAGGAATCAAAAAATTGATGACTATTTTCCAATACTACAATGTCGTTGCCAGTTGTCCTAATAGGTGTCTTTTTTGATACTCCGATCTATTTTTATTTATTCGTTATATTAAAAATAATTTTTTTTCGAGTAAGAACATGAGTGGTTTGTTAAGAGGTGTGGAACTTTATATAGGAGATTTGCGATTGAATTTAGTCCATGTATGTTATACAATTTTGAACTTGTATAGTGCAGTTTACATCTCTCGTATCGTTTGCAAAATTTTATACAGTGAGCTGGAGTTCGAAAAAATATTTTTTTTTTCATATTCAACTTGAAAACTTAAAACATAATTTATTATTTCGTATTTATTTCATCTTTATAATTGAGTACTAAATATTGATATTTAAATATTTAAATAATTTATAATAATCAAGAACAATAAAATAAAATTATCAATTAAAATATATTAAGTCAAAGTAAATATAAACAAGGGTGGGGTGGGGTGGGGGGGAGTAGTAACTTTATGCTACTCCATGTTGATGGATTGTTATGTCTTTTAAGAATTACATTATTCATTTAACATTTAATGTATTAAAATGTAAACTATAAATATCTTGAAATTTTAAAGAAGTTGTTACAATGCATGTATCTAAACTATTTAAATAACTAGGATTAACTCTTTATATGCTAATTAATGTATCCGATTTTTTGTTTTTACCTTTTTTGAACAAATTTTATATTTCGTGTCTCCTCCTAAATTAGACTATTAAGACTTTAGATGCTTCGTCTTAATTTTAACTTATAAATACATTTGACTTTAAACCACTTTGACAAAGAAAGATATATAAATCTCCACAATTTAAAAATATTTTGATATGAAGGTTTTGTAATCCTATATATTAATTGGTTTAATAGTCTAAGCTAAGTTATACAATTAATCAACTAATTGCAGGGTTAAATATTGTGTATATTCTTATATATATATGTGTGTGTGAGAATAAATAATTCAATCAAATAATTAATTTAAGCTGATATTGTAAAATGTAAATGAAATTAAGAATTAGATTTCTTAGAGCAAAATTCAAAAACAAGAAAAGAAAAGGTGCAATTTTATTTGCTAATTCAATTTATAAAAAGGGTGAAAATGATTTACATCATTAAATTTTGCTTTAAAAATTAAACTCCCGTTCAACATTAAAAAATAGTCATTCATTGAGATTTAATTTCAATCATTTATCTATGCTATGTCTTCTTATATTAAATAGAACTTAAATTTTTATTTAAATTCATTAATATTATAAATAGAATAATTCGATTTTACGATTCTTATCGGAAGCATTTTTTTTAGGTTTAAAGTTGGAATTTATAGTATTAATGAGACAAAGTCATTCATTCTTACGTTTTAGTTTTACTGATTGTATCATGTTTTAGTTTGTTCTTACTTAAATTACATAAATATTATATTAAAAATTTTGTGCCGATTAACATGGTGTTTATATGCGTGCACGTGTTTAAAAACTAATATATAAAAATAAAGTCATCTAACTATTTGAGCCTTACGCACCAAGGAATATTCTATCAAGTTATTTTTTAAATGATTTATTCATCATATATTAGACAAATCAAATATGAATACATCGATAATTAAAGATAAAATATTTGTATATCATTCCATCAAATCAGACATATAAGTAGATGCTAATGAGCAACTTGATAAGTTGATTTCTTAACAGAAATCAAAGAAAAAAAATGATAACTTTTTGAAAAGAGTTTTACAATCAAAGAATAAAGCATCAAATAAGAGTAATTCACAAAAAATAATAATATAAATTCGCTTCATGAGTAGATTATCAGTTTTTACAACTATTCTCGTTATATTGTCTCAGTCCATTGATTAAGTAAGAGCCTCACTTACTCCTATGATCTCGACCAATAAAGGACTAACAACAAAATCAAGGAATATAATTTTATCCATCAATAAATTGACCTAAGTGATCATGTAATAATATGTCTACTCCGTAATATTTATGGATATCATAAAAGATATTAATATTACATTTGATTGTGTTAAGTTGTAACTATACATTATGATGTTATAGCGATTGTCAAGATCAAAATATCTGGGTAGAACTTTTCGAATGAGACTTGGTGAAAAATACAGGTTAATTCAATTTTTGACGAAAATCAGGTATTGTGGAGTTTAGGAATCACATGTGATTCAAATTATATTGTTTGATGATTTTGAGTTTAGATGATGTTAGTTGAGGAAATTAGAGATCCATAGAAACTTTTGAAATGAAAAACAGATTAGTAGAACTCTAAGTATGACAATTTTGCGGTGAGATATTTCTGTGTTGTCCAAAATTTTTGGGTGTAATGTGAAATCGGGGAGCTTGGGAAGGCTTCCCGAGTTACTTCCAGACCTCATCATAGAAGAACCATTGCCAATGTAGTGAGACCGCTATAGTGATAGGGTACCTGCTATAGCAACCTCAACCCTAAATATGAGAGCGGCGATTTTTCACATGCTAAGAATTTTTCTATCATTAAAGTAAGTTTATTACATCTTTCTAACACTAGTTAAATTCATGCAATTTATAAATTGCGAAATTCTTGGGTCAAACCCTATGTACTTGAATGTTGAAAAAATTTATGGGTATTTTTATATGAGCGTAATGATGATCCCTCTAACATGTATTAGAGGGGATTTGAAAAGGTTGATGGAAGAAAAATTCTAAATTGAGGATTTTAACTATGAACAAGGTAAAGTCAGTGGAGTTAAGTCCCTAAGGCCTAACACGATTGATTGACTGATTGAATATGTGATCTTTACTCATTTTAGACTGTGAACAAACTGAAGCTTCAAGAAAGGGCGAGGATCATGTGGATTAGCTAGCTTGCATTCAAACTCTTTGATTTAGATAGATTATGATTAATTGGAGTTAGACTTGACTTAAAACTCACGTATACTTTGACGTTGAATGCTTGTTGATAAGTATGCGGATATGTTTGAACTTAATAATATGAATTAGAATGCTTGAGGGAATGAGTGGATTGGATACTATAAAATAGGACCACGCCGATATGGTACATGAACGAAGCTAATCCCCTACAGATCATGGCTATTAGGGTTACATAAGACCCCAAATGTGCGTACATTTTACTATTGTTGTGTGAGTCCATGATGCATTAGCTCTTAAATGACCCTATGACCTATTATAGATATGGTTGATTTTATGGTGACTATATTTATATCCTGTCAGTTGATGCTCTGTGGTAAAGTTTGACTTACTTGTTGCTTGGCTTACGTGTTGCTTGTTTCTAATTTGAGTCGGCCTAGCTATAATGTCTACCAATACATAATGACTTGTATTGATATATTGTGTTGTACTCTTCTTTTATTGAATGCATATCGTGTTCTAGAAGTTCTTTCGAGACCCCAATTCTAGCGTAGTCAGCAAATTTCGATTAACAGGACCAACCACAGACTATGAGAGATTAACAATCTTCTCTTCCGGCTCATCGGCATCCTTGTTATCATGATATTCTAAATTAATGTCTGAATCATCAATATTCAAATCAGATATCTTCGCTATCTGTATATTGTCATCATTTGAACAGAACGAAAGCTCTCATGTAGAGATCAAGTTTAATTAATATTTTTGAAAAAAAATATAAATCTTGAATGAAAATCTAAATAAAATTTAATAAAATTTGTAAATAATTGAACAAAAAATTATTAATTTAGTAAAAAATGTGGACAAACTTAACAATATGTGAAATGAAAGTAGTCTCAAAACATCCTCTTAACCAAGCAATATTAATCAAGTGATGAAATTTATGAACAATTTAACAAGATATATCGATAGAATAAAGATAATATTAAAACTATGTCTCATCCAACATAATTTGCGAATAAGATAAGATTTCTCAATCAAATAAAACTTATGAACAATTTAACCAAATAAACAAAGTGAAAATAATATAATCTCTATCACCTTTTGCATGATTTTTTTCCACCAACCCTTTCTTGTTTTGTTTTTTTTTCCTTTTGTCTTTTTTCTTGTCTTGATAGTATATAGTTTTCGTTTTTTTTAATGATGTCAATCAATAATAGGGCAGTCACAATCCCACCAATCAAGTTACCCCAAACTGCTTCTTCAAAAACCACTACTTCAACTTGCAAGCAACTTGCAACTCTTGTGGACCCCATCCACACCTCAACCATACCTAAGTAATAAGTTCCAGAACTTTCTTGTAAAGAACCTTCTCCTCATCCTTCCAATTTCGAAACTACTTATTATTAAAAAAATTGGATTACATATATTATTCTCTCCGCTTAGTGTCAACACACTTTTCTTTTTAATCCGTTTTAAAAAGTATAACACATTTTCTCAAATATTTAATAATAATAGCAATATCTTATCTATGTTAGATGACTAGATCTATCACACATATAAAATGTAATTTTCATGTCCAGTTAAACTAGGTTCGTAAATTGAAACGGAGAAAATAATAAATAAAAAATTGCATAGGTGGAAGATGCTCACACCCCAAATGTCTAGAAGTCTAGAACCTTCCACTTAAACAATATTTTATTAGTACTATTATTATTTCTTAGCAACTCAATAGGTGGAATTGCTGATTCTTCTTTTATATTAATAGCCTTTTAGCACTTACTTCCAAAGCTTCTTTATCCATGGTGTCCAAAGCAATTTACTCACTAAAATAACTCAACTTCTTAACTGCATAAACTACCTTCCCAAAAGAGAAACTTTCCATTTCCAAAATCCAACTTTTTTCTTCCTAAAAATACATATATTTTCCCCTGTTTCTTGATGATGAATCAATTGTATTCGGTTAAAGAGGAGTTCCCGGGGTCAAGTTCTGGTGGCGGTGAGCCCCCACCGCCGACACCACAACCAATGGAAGGGCTTCATGACATTGGTCCACCACCATTCCTTACAAAGACTCATGAAATGGTGGATGATTCAACTATAGATCATGTTGTTTCTTGGAACAGAGGAGGTCAAAGCTTCGTCGTCTGGGATCCTCATGCCTTTTCTACTACACTACTTCCCAGATTCTTCAAACACAACAATTTCTCGAGCTTTGTTAGACAGTTAAATACTTATGTAAGTATATAACTTCATCAAAAATCAATTAACTCCTCTAATACATTTTTTTTTCAAGTGGGAAACTTTCGTTCATATATACTTACTTACTTGCTCCTGATTGCTAAATCTTTGTGAACACACAAGTGAACAAGGCTATTAGTAGGAAGGAGAATCTCTCAAAAATAAATAAAATCCCACTTGGAGTATTAATGTGATGATATATGGATGCAACTTAACTTTTTAGAATTGTGTTTTTTTTATTAATTTCAGACGAATTAAGATCTGGATGTTCCTCTGATGATTCCTTCAAGTTCTGCTGGTTGGTATAACATATTAAAATACTCATCGTGCTGCGGACCAAAAAAAATAAATGCACTAGTCTCAAGAATTGTTTGCTAAGATGGATCTTGGAAAATTTTGGAAGATGATGATACTAAGTTGTAGATGGGATTTGATTGTTGCAGGGATTTAGAAAGATTGATCCAGAGAGATGGGAATTCGCGAACGAGGCATTTCTAAAGGGGAGTAAGCATCTTCTAAGGAACATCAAGAGGCGAAAAACGCCTAATTCTCCCACAGAGCAAGCTCTCGGTCCTTGTGTCGAATTGGGAAGATTTGGATTTGATGGAGAAGTTGATCGATTGAGGCGTGACAAGCAAGTTTTGATGATGGAACTAGTGAAGCTTAGACAGAATCAACAGAATACTCGAGCTTACCTTCGATCTTTGGAGGTAAGGTTACAAGGAACAGAGAAGAAGCAGCAACAAATGATGAATTTTTTAGCAAGAGCTATGCAAAATCCGGAGTTTGTCCAGCAGTTAATCCAGCAAAAAGGGAAGAGAAGAGAAATTGAAGAGGATATAACTAAAAAAAGGCGACGACCTATTGATCATCAAGGCCCTAGTGCTACTACATTACATGTTGGAGGATCTAGCCATTCCATCAAATCAGAACCCTTGGAATTCGTAGAGGCTAACGTATTCCAAGTGTCTGAACTTGAAGCACTTGCATTAGAAATGCAGGGATTTGGTAGAGCAAAAAAGGATCAACAAGAAGAGTACACGATAAAAGGGCTCGAACAATTTGGCAACACGGATAAAGAACTTGATGAGGGGTTTTGGGAAGAGCTATTTAACGATGAGGACGTGTCTGGAAATGAAGACAGTGAAGAGGAAGATGTAGATGTCTTGGCACAGAGGTTAGGGTTCTTGGATTCGAGCCCTTAGTAAAAACCTCAAAACTAGTTTTGTCTCATGTGCTTTTTCAAGAACTCATTCATCAGCTGGACCGTTACAACGAAATCTTGTATGAACCTACATTGTGTTATTTACTACTACTACTACTAGTTAACTTATGTGTCTTGATTCTGTGTAGTGAGTTTTCAAGTTTTCAACGACGAATGAAGAAAGCAGATCGACAAGCTACTCGTTGGTAGTTTTTATCTTTCGGAACAAATATTCTAGTCTCTTTCTGTGTAACTTTAGGCCTTTCTTGTAAACTTTATTTTAATTTTATTGACAGGATAGATTCATGAAGGACTCAAGAGTCAAGTCTGAAAATCCCTTCTTGGTTTTTCTGGTTACTATTTATATTCTCAGTTATTGGTTTCCTTTCAATGCTTTTGTTACATCTCTGCCTCTTATTCTTGTTTTTTCTCTGGATCCAAATGCAGGCATAGGTTATGCAGATTTTGATCAAGTCTATGGTCTTTCAAGGTCATTTCGGGTAATAAAAAGTGTCAACGGGTGCATGTTGGATTCTTCAAAAGTAGTGTATTTTTGGAGAATCTGACACGGATGCGACATCAAAGTAATATTGAAATGTTGTCCTTGCTTGTGTGGTGTTTAGATTGTTGTCTTTATGATGAAGACATAGGTTACAAATAGAAATCCCAATTACACCAGAATCAAGATTTCACCACAAGTGGCGGTTTGTAACTACTTTGCTGACAAAGATTTAATTTGTTTGCCATGTAGTGTCTTTGTCTCTATTTGTGAGAAATGAATCATGTCCAATTGTCCATGTTCCATATAAAAAAAATCTCCTTCTTTTGTTGGCTCTAGAAATGAAAATTTAAATAAAATAAACTAGAAATGCAGATGAAACATATAATTATATTCGAGTCCACTGAATTTAGAGTGTATCCTTAAGAAACTCAATCCATGTTAGTATTCGAGATATCGAATTATTTTCTCCCAAGATAAATCACATTAACGTAACGATACTTCAAACTCCAATGTACAGAAAACTCAAAGAACAGCTAAATCACACTTAGAAGTTACTTTTCAATTGTAGGAAATATCGCAGAAAGGAGGAGAGAATATTAGTTTTCGTAAGTAAAAATATGAGGAAGCGGATAAGTATTTATAGACAACAAAGAGTAATGTAAACATATGCTATTGTGCCTTTTATGAAAAGTCATAACCTATTCAATGTGATAATGTGCTATTCAAATTGTACTCTTTCTCCTGATGCCTTTACGAAAAAACACCTATTCAATTTTCATTCACACCTCTCAAAAAACTCAACGAAATATTTTTTTTCATATCTTTCGTACGTAAAAACGAAGACCTCTAGTAAAATAACCATAAAACTAAAACAAAATATTGTAAGTATTCCACTTTGTATTAGCTAGCCTACTAGATTTTTCCTTGTATGTGTCAATTTGTTTTCAACCTACCGTACAACATGTTAGGTGTGGGAAAGAATAGGTGTGGACTACAATTGATTCTCGCAACACCAAAAATAATCTTTAGCGGCAATTAATTAACGACGATAGCTTAATTAACGACGATAGCTTAATTAACGATAATAGTTTAATTTTCGTTAAATATGTTCTTTTAGAGGTAATTAACTTCTTCTTTTTTATAAATGTCCCTAAAGTCTATAGCGACATTGAATCTAATGGTAATTAACTAATGTCAATAAGGACTTTAACACTCTTTGTTAATATGCATATTTATTATCGTTAAAACCTGTTTTCGTTATAGTATCTCCGCATGACTTAGTGAGACAGCCAAAGGAAAGGGAAATTTAGGATTTTGGAACCTAATGGCTTTGATATTCTCATACTTGACGACGTGTGTTGCCTCTTCATTATTTTTTATGGACAAATCATATTTCATCAATAATTAGTCTTCCCCACATAGGAAACAAGACAAGATGTATGGGGTACAATTAGTAGGTTAGAATTTTGTAGTAGCTTGGCAGTACAAGAGATCATTGATTGTCCTAGCTAATGAAGAAATCATAAATGCTATGATTCATATAATTCATGTAGAGGGCCTAGGGCAGGTAACTCATGACATACCTCTAACTTGCAATATACAAGTTCATTCCAACATTAGTTTGAGTCCCTTGTATACAAACGTGTGATTTTAGGGCTACTGCGCTAGGAGTCGGACTATGCTTAATTTTCATTTTATAATGTTTGCGTTGTGTGAATTCTAGCTAGGAAGTAAGTGTCGTAAAGGGTTAATAGGGAAGCTTGAATATCGACTGGTAAAAAATGAAATGATACTGAAGTGGTAGGCTCATAGACGTTACTAGTACAATGATTAGTCTAATCTCTTTTTTCTAAGTGAACTTTTTCTTATGTAAACCAGATGTGTTATCTAAGTCTTTAATTTTAACTAGTCCAATGGAAATCTCCTCTATTGCAGCAAAAGTAAAAAAATAAAAAGGTATTCGTGATGCTCCCTACTTGTCGAAAATAAAAATCCGTACTAGCCGAAGTATGAAATTATTTTTATCGATTAATGAATATAATTTTTCAATCAAGAGGGTTCAATTGGACCCCTCCATCATACATAACCCTTTTATTATCCATAATCTTTAATTAAAGATTATGAATTTGAATTCTGAGAATGAAGTCAGTTTTTATATCCATAAAAAAATTGATGAACAAGGAGCAAGTATATCAATATACATGTCTTATGTGTTTGGTTCGTTATAGGCAAAGGCAAATTTAGGATTTTTCGAACATAGGTTCACCAAGGAAACGTATTAAGTGAGAATTGATCCGAACATGAGTGCATCAAAAAAAATGTATTAAGTGGAAATTGATCCTTATTCCTCAAGTTCAAAAGCTCAACATTTAACCATGTGGACCAGTTAGACTTCTTATAATACGGGTGCCAAAATATAATATTATACAAAATTTAAAAAATATATACATAAAATATCTAGTTTTACGAAAAGACCACGAATTCCAATACCCTATTTTTTGCCTCTAAATTCGCCACTAGTTATAGAGAACGTGAAGGAGAGAGAATATCGTATTTATTTCCTAATGTGGAGTGGTCCTAACCCGACTCTACGAACCCGAGGAAAGGCTGTACAGCAGTAGTAGTAGGGGCGTTAATTCGATTCAATTGATTGGTATGGTCAAGGATGTACTTCTTCCTTTAGGTCCACTTTGCAATATTGAAAAAGTTAACCACAAGAACAAATTCATCTCTGTTTTTTTTTTTTGGTTTATTGTCTATTTTACTTTCTTATTCCTATCTTTCTTTTTACTAATTTAGTATATAATATATTGTTGTAAAAAAATGGGATTAGACATGAGAATCTCTTAAATTATGATGAAATTGTAAGTTACGTATTTAAACTATTTTAGAGTTTTTTTTTTAATTTGATTTTTCTGAATTATTTGCGCCTCTAAACCACGTGAGTATCCTATTACCCTTAAACTTAATTGTTAAGACTGTATTAATTTTTGTGTTTAATTTATCGTGTCTATTAAGATAATGTTATTGCTCTATTAAGTGCACTTTTATACTTTTTTTTAATCTTGAAGTTTGATCACTCATTTTTTATATTTATAAAATTATTCTTAGTATTTTGCACTAGTTTCCTTCATTTATACTCGTAAAGTTGATATTTCGCACAAATTTTCTTTATTTATTTGGTATATAAATTTTCAAGTTGTTTTTTTTCATACCATTGAATCAAAACTGTGCCAAAATAACAGTCAAAACAAGACAAAAAGATCCATCAAAATTGGAGCAAAATAATTTAGGAATAAAATAATATGAAAAAATGGAGTTTAGGGGAGATAAAATGCTCGCATAATTTAGATGTATAATTGATAATTTCATCATTGTTCAAGGAATTTTTATGTGTTATACCAAAATAAAAAATATATTGAACATATATAATTTTTGTTTATTCGTTTTAGCAATTAAAAAATGGCTCCAAAGGAACTCAGGTAGAATAGATCTACTCATCATACTTCTCAACATATCTTTTAGAGTATGATTAGGCTTTGTATGATAGGAGACGTATTTGATGGATTAATTTGATACTTTTTAGATTAGGTTTTGGAACACAAATTTATTTAGGGGTTCCTTAGATAAAGTGAAATTGATTCATGAACAACTTTTTTATCGTTCATAGCAGAAAAAAGAGTTATGTGATCGTAAGGTTCGTAATTTAGCGTTCGTGATTGAAGAAAAAGTGTTGCTAAAATATCACTCATGAAGAGTGTTATGAAGTTTCAGAAGAAACGCAAGTTCAATTCTAAATCCATTGGTCCTTTTGAGGTGCTACAATATATTAACGAGGTGGCTTATGAGTTAGCTTTACCTCTAGGTCTATCGGTGTTCACCATATTTTTCATGTGTATATGTTGAAGAAATACCTCTAATGACTTCTATGTGATATCATGGGACTCGATACAATTGGATCAAAATTTGATTTTTAAGGAGAAGCCTACAACTATTTTGGATAGGCAAATTCGGAATATGAGAACCAAAGATAGCATATATGACCTGGGGGTGGATAGTACGAATTTTGAGGTGATCAGATGTGAAACTTGAGAAGTTTTTCAAGATCGAAACTTGAGAAGTTTGGTCAGAGTCAATATTTGGAGTTACCGAGGACAATTTTGAGTTTTGGCGACTAACTCAATGAAGTGAATTTTGCAAAAACATGCTCAGAAAAATGAGAAAAATGGATAATTCATGATTTGGTTGAATGATTTACAGGAGTGTCATGGCACCGAAAGTGATTTGCACCCTAGTAAGAAATAATTGTGTTCTTTAGATTTGAAGTTGATCACGATCGAATTTCAAGACTCAGGATGACCTCAAAATGATAATTTGTTGTTTCCAAACAAGTTCAAAATGGTTATTTGTTGCTTCTAATAAGTTCAAAATGTATTTTTACGACTGATTTGCACTATTGATTTGTGTACAAGAAATTTTTGGATGATTTTCAAGTGTTAAAACCAATTTTTGAATTAGCAATAGGTAAGCGACATGAGCTCGAATTTAGACGTTTTTGGTGCTATTTCTTAGTTTTTGAAAGAAGGTAAGTTTAAAATCATTATTTTCAGAATTTCCTGTTTTTTTTTCTTAGAGTGTGAGCTTTAATTAGTGTTTGGGATCTAAAATTGAGGATTTATGCTCTAAGCTTCTAGAACAATAATTGATGATTTGATGGTCAATTTAAACTCCGGTTTCGATAAAATTTCAGATTTGAGTTCCTTGTCTCATGGATTATCCGATATTGAAAGAAAATTCTAATTTTGACCTCGAGGGCTTTGGATCCTATTTTGCCCAATTTTTTAATCCGAACTTTTATATTATGATATGGGTGATAGATTTGTTTTCTCATGTCGAGTGTGATTTTTGATAGATTTAAAGCTTTTCGAGGAATCTCATAAAAAAAAAGTAATTATGTGAGAGTCTGTGGCATGTTTACTCAACCTTCGTAGTAGGTTATGGCCGTCTTGCAATTGTAAATTGTGAATTGTGACTTAACTCTCCCCTCCTTCATCGAAATTGTTTGCTTAAGGTGGCATTATTTGTTTACGATTTTTATTGCATTTACAATGACTTTAAAACAAAAATAGTGTTAACTTCATTTAAGAATTAGCTAACGTCCCTTTTTAATCAAATAGCCCATGACTAATCAATGTTATTTTTTGGAAAAGGTTAAAGGCATAGATTCTTTTCAGTTTAAAAGGCTCCAAACAGGTTAAAGATGGGCTGATTTTAACACCAAATAAAATGGCTCCAAAGGCCCACAGCATATTTTTTCAAAAAGAATTGGCCCACAGGCCCAACTTTCCTTTCTTAAAACTAACATGATGACAGAATTTTGGCCCAAATAGGTGGCCCATTTCAGATTTTGAAAAGCAGACCCAAAAAATACAAGATATGAAGATATAGGAAAACTTAAAGAAATCTCACAAGTTTAGGAGTTAATTACTTAGATACACTCTTATCAGATTTTGGTGCGTTCAGATGCGTCTGGATACACATATTTCAGGATACATGGGGTCAAAATTAGGTGTAATTTGTTTTAGATGCACTGTACCCAAGTGGATTCGCATGTATCTGGGATACATAAACAAATCTTGTTGGCCTCGCTCGCCTCCCATCCATCTCGCTGGCCACAATCCTATGTATCTGGTATCCCACATACATGTGAATCACACCAGATACATATAGATAATGTATCTAGTGTGATTCACATATATTTGCGATACATAACTATCTCCATCCCCTTCTTGCTCGTCTCTCTCCCCATTTTAGTGTATCTGGTAGAAAAAATATATTTATTTAGGTATATCTTTCTCAATATATGATAGGAAACTCTTAATTAGTGATAAGATACATAATTGTTTGAAAGTATAGGTAAAATTAGTATACATATGGATGTATGTCAAATAAAGTAGTTTTCCCAAAAATATATGTGTAATCATGTACAAGGTATACCTTACTTACATTACATACAATATATATGTATATATTCTTACACATGTTATTTTGAATCCTTGTTTATACTTAATTTTTATACCCACATTATATTTGCGTTATATATACACATATTACTTTTTACCACATACTATATACTACTATAACTATGTATACCATATCTTATTCATATTATCTTCATATATTTATCTACTACCCTATTTTTTTCTATTTTAATTGTATAAATAAAAATCATAAACTTTCATATACTTTAATTATGTATGTGTATATCGTAAGAACCTATATAATATCTTTGTATATCTGGAACTTCTTTTTCTCAAAATTAATTAAAGTTCTTCATATCATCATTTTCTAACAAATAAATGGAAAAAGATACCCCTAATTATTTTCTAAATATAAATTTAAGGACTATATTCAGATAGAATCTAGGAGATGCTTAATATCTTTCCCTCGAATAATCATAACTCTTACCTAAAATCTCAATGGTTTCGCAAATCAAACATAGTTCACTTTTCAAAAAATGGTTTTTCAATTTTTTTCCTAAAAAATTTAGGCGACTAGCCAACCCGATCTAACCCACCGACGCTCCGATCGCGATCACAATACACAAACCAAATCATAATTTCTTCTTCTCGATCGCAATGCACAACCTTGACAAGAATTCCTTCTTTGCACCAACAACCAAAAATCTAATGTAGCCCATTCTTATGAAACTCAACTGAGAGAGACTCTCCGGGCGCAAACCAAATAAGCTAACTATTCCTAAAACGCGGTTTGGATCTGTTGGAATTATTAAATCACCGATCAAAGGTCGTCATGACTAGTAACCAAATTCTTCAAATCAACTAGTAACCAAATCAATAGTCCAAATCATTTTTGAGCCCCTCAGAGTTCGTTCAAAACATCAAACTAAATCATAAATCATCCTTTGAACCTAATGTATTAGTACAATCAAAACTCAAATTCTAACTCGTTAGCCTAAAATGTTGACTTTAGTCAAACTTCCTTCAAAACTAAAATTTCTTCTCTGAAATGTACCTGATCACCCCGAGAATCGTGTCATCCATTTCTGCAAGTCATAAATAATACAAAAGGCTATGAAAAAAGTCAAACCGGGAAAAAGGGTTCAAAACACAAAATGTGATCACAATTAGACCATTCAACTCACAATGTAAACTTATATTTAGAAAGCTAAATTAAAATTTCCTTTACAAAGTAGAATTTGTTTTCTTTTAAGAGACAAAAGATCAAAGGAAAATTGAATTCACTTTTTGGACAATATGTTTCATGAAATTAGAACAATTTTAAATCTTTCAAAATTTTCAAATTATATACCTAGTTCGAAGGAATATAATAAAATAACTTTGTTTTTTAAGATGGAAACAATTAAATTGGCCCACACAAGTTGTGATTAGATAAGTCTCTACCATATATAGATCCAAATTCACATGAATTTGAGGGGACATATGTCCTTCATATTCTAATTCTCTATGATATGTTGCTCTCGTGTAGCTCCAACTAGAGAAAAATAGTAAATCTAAAAGACAAATGTAACTTTTTTTAGTTTTTAAATACAAAAAAGAAGAGGTCTTGTACGTCACTTAGTAGTCAATGAATCAGAACAAAATTCATGATCTCATGACTCAAATTTTAAGAAAAATAAAATTAGGTCGTTATTTCTTCCCATCTTTTCAAAATCTTAAATAGTAGATAGTGGTTGATTACAATAAAATTTACGAGAATTTGATAGATTTCAATAGTTATAGTACATATTTTGTATATGTATTAACAAATTTGTTTCAGACTAGTTATTTGTCATATCCTAAAATTCAGAAACTATAAACCTAAAATATTCACAATAAGAAAACGTGAAATTAGTTACAGAATTTATCGGTAATCCATAGCTAATCCGTCGCTAAAAAGCTCTTAACTGATTGAATTTTCTTATAATATATCGCTAATCCAACGCTAAATGGAATTAACATGAAATTCTAATTGTTTATCTATGATATTTTGTCTGTCGCTAATATCTTGTTTTCTAATAGTGATCGAATCCACGTCTAATAATACAGTTTATCACTAATTCCTTGTTCTCTAGCAGTAATTTGAATCCACAACAAATATTTTCTAGAAAATTATTTAGATGCACATAAATTGACCCGTATAAAATAGAGAAAATGAAAAAGAAAGAAAAAGTATTGATGTTTTGCTTATTATAGGTCATGCAAAAAGATGAAATGTATTTGCATGGAGCTATAATGCCTTTTTATATGACAGCAGAAGGGGAAGTACTGCATGAGAGAATCTAGTAATAGAAGAACCCGTGAAGAAGTTATATGGGCCCTTTATTATTATTATTCTTTATCGTCAATCAATATAATATATGATGATAATATGATACTATCCACCTCAATGTATGTTGCATACTCAATTGGAAATTATTACCTCTTTCATATTTTTTCAAAAGTTCAATACTGAGATATGGCAATCATAACCTCACAAGAGTACTTTTAACTCTTTCAAAAATATTATATATATATATAATTCATGTATTTTATGTATATAATTAGAGTATAATCTATCTATATCGGCTAGGAAAAGTAAAGAAGAAATTCAGCTGATTATTTATGTAATTAAAGATCCCAAATTAAAATGAAAAAAAAAAAATGTAGAATATGAAGAAGAAGAAGACACTACAACAACAACAAAATTTGTAGCTATATTTTTTTCTTTTAACTAGCAATATTCATTGTTGAAAAAATATTTAACGGCAATTGGGTTAAGGTCATTGTATTCGGAATTACTTAATCATTTAGCGGCATTTATATAGATATTGAGTATTGATTATAAATACTTATATTTATTATTGCGACTAGATATAATATAACGACAATTATATTATTGTTGCCCACAAAATCCTCTATATGTTGTAGTGAGATAAAAGTTCAATTGAAAATTTTAATTTGCTCTTGAATTATGTGAAATTGTTTATTTTTGCTTTCCGTTAATAATGTTGGTTAAAATTGGTCCCGTCGTTACCAAACTGGCCTGCACTAACTAAAAATGATTAGCACACAAATCGCTTGATTTGAAATAAAGAATGACATAAATGATCATTTCCAATTATTCAGAAAATATATTTAATTTTTTTCCCAAAAGGACAAAACACATAAACATAGAACTTCAACAATAATTCTACCAAGCAAAACTCATTATTTTCAGCCATGTAATGAGAATGCTAATTTCAAGATTTAATTAGTTTGAAAATTCGAAGTTTAAGATGGTTCATTATATTCCTACATCCATTTTTGCTATTCGTGTTGGCATTATAGAATAATAAACTGATTTGGTATGCGTTATTTGAATCAAGAATTTTATGAAAATAATTGTTTAATTCCTAATGTGTATATTTTATTTTATTTCAAATTCATATACAAAATTATAGTACTAGGTATGTTATTATTATTGTTGTTGCCTGTTGGATTGAAATAAAAAAAAATGATGAATGAAATTATGAGCTCCTTTTAAGGCTCGAATATTCTTCTCTCTTTTTTAGTTAGTTTTTTTTATTATGAATTAAGCTCAAGATTTAATTTAACATGAATGATATGAATCTCTAGGAAACCAGACAATTGTGATGGTAAAAATACTCTCGTTCCATGAATAAGCACACATCAGGTCGAACATTAGAATTCCGAATGTCTAGATCTAGGGGGTGGCGGATTGGATAAATGAATGGAATGTCCCACATCAATGAACAAATAAAATTATGAGCTCCTTACAAAGCCTGAGCAATTCTGTTCTCCTTAAGCTAGTTTTTGTTTGTAAATTAGGCTCAAGAACTAAAAATAAAAACCTTAATATATAAAAATTCCAGCGGTAATATACACTACCTAGGATCACTAATCGATGTACGTATAGTTTAAAATAAATTTATTTTTATTACAGAAAAGAATTAAAATTGATTTATTAATTAAAGAAACTAGGTATGTCTCTTACTAGGAGGATCAAATGAAATAAAAGGCATGAAACGACAGAATTTGAAAAGAAAAAAGGTTTCATCAGTATATATCATTGGAAACAAGAAATATTCCTTCCCTTTCAATTATTTTCTTAGAATTTTTTTAATTTTAATTTTCTACGTGACATATTTAAGACCATAAAATTAAATAATATTTTAATACGTTCTACATATATTTAGTTTAATATCATGAAATTCAAAAATATTCCTTACTTTCTTAAGTTTTGTATTAAATTAAACCAGATAAATGAATTGAAATATTGGGCGTAATGAAAGAGTTTGTGTCAAGAAATAATGATTAAAGAATGTGCAAAATTTTTAGAAGGAATATTAATTACTGTTTCTTGAAAGCTAAATTTCTCAAGTGATCATGACAAAAGAGAATGCTGCATTTAACAACTTACATCAATACAACAGTACTAATATATACTTTAAAATAAATATGAAAAAAATAATTACATCAATCATTTGCAACACTTAAAAACAGAAAAATTGCAAAATAAAAAGAAGACCTCAGACACTTTTGAATATATATTGAAATCTCAACATTATATATATATATATTCACCAAATTCCAGTTACTTGATAATGGAATAGTTTTAAATGTGGTATTTCATTTATTCGTTTTTTTTTCCTTTTGCAATCTATATATGTTCATTCAAATAGAGAGATATTTAGAGGAAGTGGATTATAACAATTTGAAAAATTAATTTAAATAGACGCTTACTTAACCGCTTAAACTAATTTTAATCAGTGAATATAATATACATAATTCATATTATGCGTATAATTGTATATAATCAATAAATAATATGTATATTCTACAACAACAACAACATACTATGTATAGTCACACAAGTGGAGTTTTGGGAGGATAAAATATATGTAAACCTTATCATCATCTGGTCGAGTAGAGATATTATTTTCGAAAAATTTCTGACTCAAAAATAAAAAGAAGCAAAAACACAATATTTATAAAGACATAAGCAATAGCAAAACAATAAAAAAGTATAAACATACAAAACAATAAATAAATAGTGAACCTGATCGACTAATTCACGTAAAATTCTCTAATTAAAAGGTGATTACTAATTACACCTCGACCAAACTTTACTTGATATTTTTGTCTTATGATAATATTCAATCATGATGATTTAGGCCTAGTGGCCCGTGGGGTTATAATATATAGAGAATATTTATTTAATTCGATCGTTGTGTGTGATAATATTCAGACTTTATATACTTTATTAGGTGCTATCACCTTTAATTTGCCTTTTTAGTAGCACCAATATCATGCATATCCCAATATTATTCTCAACCTTTTTAAGCTTCTCAATTCTCCTTAATATAATTATACTATCATTTATAATTATGTTTAGTATTATATCATTATTCAAAATCAAAACTCTTTCTAGTATTTGGGTGTTTCATAACAGGTAAAAGACAGAAAGTGAAAATGTCTGACTCAAAGTTAACAAGAAAATAATAAAAATAGAAAGTTTAGTTGGAAATTTAGAAAAAATAAAATTATATTTATATATTATTAATTGTTTGGGACAGAATCCTCTTACTTTTTCCTAGTTTCCTTACTTTCTGACATTTTTTTTTAAAATAATTATCTTATTTTATATTTTTACAATGATAAAAAAATGTATTAACGATGAACAATATATCTTGCTAAACATATAAAATTGATAGCTAATTTTTTTTTAGTAATGAATTAACATATATTATCAAAAAAATCTTGTTAGTTACGTACTATATTTAGCAACATAAATTTTATAGCTAATTTTTTTTCATGGTTATATTCAACACATAAAAAGTAAAATTAATAATTTGAAAGTCTAAAACAAGTTAAATTATATTAATGTATATAAGTTAAATTCAATTTTTATTTATTTCTAAATGTTTTTCTGACCTTCAATTTTTTTTCCAAACTTTAGTCTGCCATAGTAATCATCACGTTCTGTAAACTGTACAAAAAATTTACCTACTGTTGATAATTTTCTTCGATGGTTCCCTGTATTATTTGCATATATAGATAGATTGATAGCTACAAAAAAGAGGAGTATTGGGTAACTTGGTAGGGTATAGCAAGGTTGATTAACTTAGTGGGGTCGTTTTATATATAGATATTTTCTTAGTTTTAATTTATATGATATTATTTATATTTTTTTAAAATTTAATTTATTTTTTTAGAAGGATTAATAGCGTGATCACTTATGCTTATTAGTGTGATTGGATATCGATTGATGGAGGTTGAAGGTGCTCAACTATTTGAGCAAGTCTCATTTGTCTACACAATAATTGTTTAATTAGTTCCAAAAGAAACTTTCTATATTTAAAAATTTACTCTTTTGTTTTATTTTGATTTGACGTCGAGTTTGGAAAAAGTATAGATTTTTTTGAATTTTGTGGTGTTAAATTAAAGATATGTCAAATATATCAAAATGTACACTAATCTCGTGATCTTAAACATGTCACATGTAAAGTCAAAATTAAAGAATTTTGGAAAAAAATAAAAGACAAGTTTATTTTGTTTTTTTTTTAAATGGACTAAAAAAAAGTAGGAAAATAAATTGAAACAGAGAGAAGAGAGAGTAACTTTTAAATATATTTTTTACCCTTAATAAAACTATTACAACGTATACAAATGTTTATGACTCATTTTAGACTATAAAATTTAAAAATCATTCTTTTAAAAAAATAATTGTGTATTCAGTCAAATATCGTCACAGAAATTGAAACAGAACTTTTAAATATTTATTTTACTCTTAACAAAATTATTACAGCACACATAAATATTTATAACTTATTTTAGACTATAAATTTTAAAAATCGATCCTTTTGAGAAAAACTTCCGTATTCAATTCAATACTGTCACATAAATCGAGAAAAAGAGAGAGACTATATATCAAGAAGTACTACTTATAAACCAAACCTATTGTCCAATATTCTCTTCTCTTCTCTTTCTTTACATTTTTGCTCTTGCTAAAAAAATTCTCAGAACAAACTATATATCCATTGTTATAAGATAGTGACTTTTGAGATCATCCATCATCTTCATACTTCACAAAAAAATTCTTTAATTTCTTCTTCTTTCTATTTTTAATTTTTTTGGTCTCTTTTTATTATTATTATTATTGGCGTTATTTTTACTTTATAATTACAACTAGCTTAAGCTAAATTGTAAGTGCCACTTGTTTTACTCAAAACAAAATTGATGCTTAGTTGTTTTGTTAATTTTATCCAGAATTTGGATTTTGTGTATCTGAATTAATATTGTTTGGTTCAATAAAAACCAAAGGTTGTTACAAGCTAAAGTAGGTGTTAGATTTGTATTTATTAAAAAATTGTTAGTATATAAGTATGTATAATGAAGAAGAAATGAGGAACAAACAAATATATCATCAAAACACCGGTTGCTTTATCGTCTCTGAAGAAAATACTAGTGTTATTTCTTCCATGGCTCAAAACATGATTTCGAATCACAACCATCACGAACAACCACAGAAGATCAAGAAGAAAAGAAATCTCCCTGGAAATCCTGGTACTTCTATATTTAATCTACATTCTTTTTTTCCTTTTTTTGTGTATCACTGTGGTCTGGGGCGCAACTTGTATGCACCTCGATTGTTTCGCCGGTCGTATCTGTTATCAGTATAAGTGTCAAGTAACTTTTTTTTTTAATTGAAGCATTCATAGATGGAAAAGAATCATTTAATGTTTTTTTTTCCATCGCGATTGAAATTTTAATCCTGATATCTCATGATTTTTCGCCGCCAGATGAAAAAAAAAGTTTTTTTTATATACATAACCTAGATTGATTTTTTTTGTGTGTGTGTTGTGGGCGATTTAAATCTTGATATCTCATGATTTTCCGGCACCGCTAGGTGTAAAAATGAAAAATTATGTATAACCTAGATTGATTTTTTTTATTTTTGTATCCGCTGCGATTTAAATTTGATTTTTCATCAGTCGATGCAAAAGAAGAAAAAAATTATACATATAACTTAAATTGATTTATCATTTATTTTTTTATCTGAGCGATTTAAATCTTGATATCTCATGATTTTTCACCGCTATGTGCAAAAATGAAAAATTATACATATAGCCTAGATTTATTCTTTTTAATTTTTGTCTCAGGTGCGATTTAAATCTGATTTTTCACTGGTTGGAGCAAAAAATAGAAAAAAAAAATTATACATAACCTTAGATTGATTAATTTTTTCCTTTTTTGGTCTTGATTCGCATTTCAAATCTTGATATCCCATGATTTTTCACCGCTAGGTGCACAAAAAAAATGTTAACATACATAACCTAAATTGATTTTTTTATTTTGCTTCTCAACTGTGACTTAAATCTTGATATCTCATGATTTTCACTGTTAGGTGCACAAAATTTTAATTTTTGTACATACATAACCTAGATTGATTTTTTATTTTTTTTGTGTGTGTTATACAAATTAAATTCAATGTTGATTGTTTGTTATATGTAACAGATCCAGATGCTGAAGTGATAGCTTTGTCACCAAAGACTCTTTTAGCTACAAATAGATTTGTGTGTGAGATTTGTAACAAAGGATTTCAAAGGGATCAAAATCTTCAACTTCATAGGAGGGGTCATAATCTTCCATGGAAATTGAAGCAAAGGACCAACAAAGAAAATAGGAAAAAAGCTTATGTTTGCCCTGAGCCAACATGTGTTCATCATCATCCTTCTAGGGCACTTGGTGATCTCACTGGAATTAAGAAACATTTTTGTAGAAAACATGGTGAGAAAAAATGGAAATGTGACAAATGTTCCAAGATTTATGCTGTTCAATCTGATTGGAAGGCTCACTCTAAAACTTGTGGAACAAAAGAGTATAGATGTGACTGTGGTACCCTCTTCTCCAGGTACCGCGCGATTTAATTTATATATACTGACATGAGTTATATTGCTCAATAATATTTTTGGAGAGTCTGTCTGATCTTTCTATGAAGCGTTACATGTATATTTTTAGTGTGTATTTCTTATGTCACTCGATAATATTTTTCGGAGAGTCTAACCATCGTAGAGTTAAATGTTACATGTATTTTTTTTTAGTGTGTATTTCTGTAAGGCTAAATCTTTTTTTGTTTAACAAAATTTGTGATGTCAAATATTGAGTTGGGATGTGTTTGTTTTTATTAGGGAGTACTTAGTTTTTGTTTTGTGGCTGTTTTTACACAAGAGTAGTGTGAACACTGAATGGAGTCTATGGTTTTTTTTTTTTTTGGTTGAACAAAATAAAAATAAAAATAAAATTTGTTGTGGCAGGTAGCTAGTGTAGAAACGGACACAAATAAATACAAATAGTCCTTGTTGACTGTTGACAGAAGGATATATTTCTAACAAAGAAAATTAAATGCATTTTTCTTCTATATTTCTGAAACATGCCAGGGGTTTAGATTTACTTGGCACTCAAATGATTAATTTTTTTTAAAATTTAAAATGCCAAGAAATCAGGATTTTACGTTACTTTTTTGGGGATACGTTTAATTTGATCGTAAGAATGATTAAGTTGGTTCACCAGGTTGTATCCTATAAGGGAAGTCAGGGTTTGATTTGCCCTGTCGACACCTTTTCAATCAAGCTTATCGCACCAGACTTACTGAGTGCGATTTTCATCTTATGTATGGTTGTAACCCGAAGGTGGTAGCTACGAGTTTTAGTGGGGTTTCAAATTTATTTATTTTTGTTACATAAAATGTCAAGTATAATTTATTCTCAGCTAGAGACAAAGTCTGTTTCAGTCCAAAAATAATGCCCCGGTTAGATATATTTGATACTAAAGCTAATTTTATTCAATTTTGTTAAAATAATTAATAATAGAGTGACATGCTAAAAAAAAGCAATCAAGAAAAAAGGTTGAATGCTTTCTTGTGACTCATGGTCGAGAATCTTGAAACTCTTCTTGTTTTTCAAAACTTTCAATGGAGGGTATCATTATTCACTTGACAGATACCCTGTGTACTTCCGAAGTCATCATAGCTACTGATTAATGTATATTGATTCGGTAACGGATTCAAGATTTTTACTAATATGAAAAAAAAATTATAAAAAAAATAGTGTCTGAGATTTAAATATTGAACCTCAAAGAAAGTTTTGAACGCCCTAATCAACTACTGAACCAATCTCTAGTTTTATGTTTAAGAGATTCAAAATCTATATAGACATATATTATTTATACAGTGTAATTTTTTTTCGAAAGAATTTGAGTGAACCCTTCGCGATCCCTAGATTCGCCTGTGTATATCAGTGTATGTATGTATTATATATCAATACAAAAAATGAAAAGAGTTTAATTTTTATACATTATCTTATACTATATATAGTATGAATTAATTAAATCCAATTTTTAAAAAGTGTGTTATATAGTTGGGTGGATTAGTGCATGTTGTGCATGAGAGCTCAAATTTCAAAGAAGGCTTTTTAGGTGAGGCAATATGCCAATTTTTTATGTATTTTTTTCCTATGCTTTTGCATGCAATTGTTAAAACATCAGTCAACTGTCTTGTCTTTATCTTCCTTTTTCTCTCTTGCTCACAACAATCATAACCATTATTCTATCATTACATACTTTTAATTTTGACTCCATTTTTATGTGATTTATTTTCTTTACCTTTTATCAAAGTTTTGTGACATATCTCCCATAACGCATGCACAATTCTATCTTTTTAGTTAGATGTCCCAAAGATAAAGCCTTTTATCCTTTTTTGTAAATCAAGAAAAAGTATTTTATGGTGCATATATTTCATGGGGGAATCCTATACTTAATGTCATGCTTAATTTTTTCTATCTGCAAAATGGAGCTGAAATATTTTTTAAAGTGAAGTAATAGGGTAAAAGCTCTTTTTATATTGTCTATGCATAATGGCTAAGCTTATCTATTAATCTTGTTGATGACTCTATGATTCTTGATACTATTTCTTTAATGTTTCGAATGAAGAGTGAGGAACACTAATGAATCAAATCTTCAATTCTACCTTCAAATAGTTTAATCTCTAGTCAATATTATTGTCATTCGCGATAAATTCAAAATTTAGATTTAATGAGTTCTGCTTTTTATAAATGTGTTAATATTTTTATGTTTACTCGGATAATATTTGAGTTAAAGGTAATGAATTTAAATCATGTGTCACTAAATGTTGTGTTAGTTTCTTCATTTTGTTCTTACTGATTTTGATATGCTTACTTGAGCTGAGGCCTGTTTGAAATAATGTTTATGTTTAATGTTGTGCACATATCATTCTCTTCCGAACCTACTTGTGGAATTACATTAAATATGTTTGATATTGTGTAGTTTCTTCACTGGTGTATTTTCTTTTTTGTTACTGATTGTGATATGCTTATTTGAGTCGAGGGTCTATCTGAAACCGTCTATTATCTTCAGAAGATAGGGGATAAGACTGTGTACATATCGCCTGCCCATACCCGAGTTATGGAGTTACTATGTGTGATGTTGTTGTATTGAATGTTTGTGTTATTGCAAATGGATTTGGCAGGAAGGACAGTTTCGTGACACACAGGGCATTTTGCGATGCTTTGGCTGAAGAAAGTGCCAGGCTCTCAGCAAACTCAGCGCTTATGCATAGAGCCGCCGCTGCTTCCACCATTGCTAACTCAGCTGCCATCGGCGGTGAACCCAATTTCCATCTCAACCAATCATCGCTCTTCCCTTTCCCGGCCAACCAGCGCCATTTCGCCAACCCTCCTCCTCCGCTGCCAATCTCCTCCGCTGCTACGGCGGTGACAACCCATATCTCCCTCAACCGATGGGACTCCCAAATCCCGTTGAACCCAAACCATACCCATGAAGAAAATCACCACCAAATCGCCCACCCTGTTCCAATCAAGACTGAATCCATTCACTTCCCAATTTCACCATCCCTTCCGTTTTACCATGACCAGCATTACCCAGTTTTCCATAGGGGTTCTTTCTCCATCCCATCCCCTCAACTCTCCGCTACCGCATTGCTTCAGAAAGCAGCTACTATGGGTACGAACTCCACTCATCTAAACAGAGCCACTCTCGCTCACGTGACACCCAATGGTTTTCTCAGTTTCGGATCTGAAAACATACCAGGCAATTGGCAGAAACGGGACAATCTGACTAGGGATTTTCTGGGTTTGACTGGAGATCATCATCATCATGATCATGATGATTCTTCTTCATCAGCTGTTGGTGTTGGTGGTGGTGGAGGACAGGTAATGCCGCTCAATGGGAATGTGGGTAATGGGCTGCTGATATCATATGGTGGAAATAGGATGCAGGACTTTCAACAAACACTTTATGAGCGTGACAATTCGGTGTTGAAACATCATCAATTGGGCTTTGGTTTTGCTGCCGCTGCTGCTGGTGAAAGTTCAACAGGAACATGGGGAAATTGCTGATGAAAGAAGCTGCTATGAATTTGCAGAGATTTACTGTTGGGAATTTAGAGAGATATCTCTATCATGAACAGAGGAAGAAAGGGACTAGCAAGAAGCTGCAACCAAAAAAAATAAAAAACCCCCCAAAAAAAAAGACAATGAAAATAGATCTTTTAGTTTTTCTTAGTTTGCAAGAACCATTTTTATCTTTTTTTCTGTTTTAGTTTTTACCTTTTCTATGGATATCGTACTTTTTAAAAACTATCTAAGTTTTTTTTTCGGATAATATTTCTTTTGCACTTTATTTATTGCAACTGCATTTTTTATCGGAACAGGAAAGCATGGAGGGCGAGGATTAAGTTTGAAGGTTAAGTAGTAGAGAAGTAGAGGGATAACTTCCTTTACGCATCTTAATTAGTAGTGTTATTTAGTAATTGTGTTGTTTTTTTCTTATAAGTGTTTTTTCACTTGTTATTTTGTTGTCATATATTTTTACTATCATGTTTTGATTTTTTTTTATTTGTTGAGTTGAAAGTTTATCAAAAACTCTTTTTTTATCGGAAAGGGTTAGGTAGTCGAGTGTTCTCACATTTTGTATTGAAAAAATAGAGGAATAACTTCCTCTATGATTCTTATTAGTAGTACATTATTTAGTAATTATGTTGTTTCTTTTCTTTTATGTGTATTACTATCTATTGTTTCACTCGTTATTTTGTTGTCATATTTTCTTACTATCATGTTTTGATTTCTTTTCTTATTTGTCGAGTTGAAGGTTTATCGGAAACGCTTTTCTTTACCGGAAATGGTTAGATAGTCGAGTGTTCTCGCACCGTCAAGAGTTTGGCAAGTAAAAAAGAACAAACTAAATATTCTTTTTATCTCAATTAAAATTTAAATATGTTCTATCATAAATTTCATCACCCTCATTTGCACCATACGCCATGGCTCAATATACATAATGAAACTAAAGGCAACTAATTTTTCCGTACAAATGTTGTCAAGTGTATTTTATGGTTAGGATAACGGTGGACGTGGTACGATAGATATAAATTATTATATTAAAATTATTTTTTTATATTGTAATTTCAATATTATGGTATTTATTTAGTATATATTTTAATTTTTTTGATATTTGATATGATATTCAATATTTATAAAGAAAATATATCAAATGTCATACTGAAGTATATTGTTACATATATTATTCATATATATATTATACTTACAAATATATAAATTAGTATTAGTACAAAATTATTATTTAGACCTTGAAATTTTGATTATTCTATTTTGATTGAAATGTCTTTTTTGTGTAATTGAATAATAAAAAAAATGCTTGTACTTTTAGAAAAAATATTCCTATGTACAAAGTGATAGTATGATATAATTTCTTAAAAATTCGATATCACAATTCTCTTACTATATGAGTATATGTAAGTTAATATCGAACAAATTATAATTTTTGATTTATCGTATCGTAAAATATCAAAATCAAACTTTAATTATTAAACTCTTCTAAACTAATTTGATATGATAATGATATAATATTTTTTAAAATCAAAATTACTGAACAAAATTTTTCAATAATATACCATAGGATTCCTCTAATTAAAATAAGAATATTACTATTATCCTACTCCAATAATTCTTGCTATGAAGAATGTTCATGTTATGGTAATTTCAGCCCACCAAGAAAATAATGGGTTACTATAACGATTTTATCTTAATTATAAATCTTATTCTGGAAGAAATAAGTTTCTTTAAAAAGTTTATTTTAAATTGTGTTCTCAATTCTCATTGAGAAAAAAACCTATTTTTTAATTAGATTTACTCAAGTTTATTTTGTTGCTAATCCAAAAGACCCTAAAAAAATACATAAGGTAAATTCTTTTTAGTCATTGTAGCATTTTTTAAATAAAATAATTATTTTTTTTTATCAAAGACAAAGGTATATATATATTAATTATTAGACGATTATATGCACTATATATATATACTAAATCATAAAATTGAAGAATATATTTACCCTTTTTTTTCTAATACTTAATTAGGCTAATATCAAATGAAAAACAAGAATACTTTAGTCAAGCCTTTCTTTGACTATATACTTCCATTTTTTTGGAGAATAGCCATTTTAAGCAGAGAGTATAAATCTTTTTTTCCTGTTTAGGTTAATGCAATTTTGGGATTTACTGTGAGAAACTCTGAGTAGGGTCAATAAATTCCATATTTGACCAAATATCAATTACTGCTACTACCCTATATATCCCATATTTTTGGGATAAAACAATAGTTATAATAATTTCATCATGCTATACTCGTAGGGAAGGAAAAATGAGAAATTTACAAAGGAAAATGTTTGTCTTTTTATAGATGACATTTTTAAAATATATATATTTTATTTTTTAAAAATAAATTATTTTTTATATATTACTTTATTTTAGAATTAAGCAAAAAAAATTATATTAAGTGTATTTATATAAAATTTAGATTAATATCATGAAGATAGAGATCAAATAAGGGAGTGAGAATGGTGGAGATGGAGACTATAGGTGTTGGGTGGGATTTAAATGTGTTAAAGAATAAGGAAAAACGATTATGCGTTTATGAAAAAGAAAACTATAAGAATGTTATTTTTTAT
Organism: Solanum etuberosum; assembly: GCA_029582245.1. Classification (NCBI taxonomy): domain Eukaryota; kingdom Viridiplantae; phylum Streptophyta; class Magnoliopsida; order Solanales; family Solanaceae; genus Solanum; species Solanum etuberosum. The sequence continues at coordinate 19,196 of JAJONR010004936.1, read as the reverse complement.
TATTTTTAAAAATATTCTTTTACAAATTTTCAAAAACATTAAGCAACAAACATGACAAAATTGAAAAAAAAATGTGTTAGAATTAATCAAGGCATAAAAAAAAAAACTCAAGAATTCACTAATTAATTTTGCTGCCGGACATAATCTATAAGACTATAACTATAACGTATTAATACAAATTCAAATAGTAATTACAAAAAAGGGAGAAATCACTTTTTTTGACCCCTAGTTGCTAGGAGCTCCAATATGTTTACCTTTTTAATAAGTCAAACACAATCTAAAATTAGAGGTGAAAGATGCTTGTTATCTCGACAACCCTTTTTATTTAAAAAAAATATTATTTCTTTTACCATTCATAAAATATTTGAATGAGTTAGAATTACTTAAATTCTTGGAAAGATGAAATCTCTTCATTAGTGTGAGATCGGTTAGGATAAGTAGGCATTTGGCCATAGGATTTAGAAGTATGATTTGAAGTTTTGATTTTAAACTAGTGTTTGTTTATGAAAACTTCAATTTCAAAGCAGGAATTCAAATCTTAAATTCTTCAAACTAGAATTTTTTCAAATTGTGATTTCAATTTTTTTTAAGAATAAAAAATTTAACTCATGAGTTTATATTTTACACAAAATAAATAAATCATAATTTTTTTAATTTTTTTTAAAAAGACTTATGCTCGACATGAAGAGATTATTCGTATTGTGATAGAATTTTATCAAAGGATAGTTAGTTATTACTATTGTTGATTTATTGGACATAAAATTATGTATATTTGAAAGTTTGTAATACCATATAATTACAAAAATGTATTTATAAAAGAAACATGAAAAGAGATGTGTGATTTATTAATTTGACATCTTAAGATATTCCAATACCTTTTTTATATTTGCTTATTTAGTAATTTTAAGTGTTGGAGAAGATTTCGTAGTTTTCACAAATTAAGATATTTTCATATTTATATAAAAATAAGATATAATTCAAAAAATTCAAATTGCATACCATTAAAATTTCAACTTTAAAATCATGTCCTAAGTTTGTTTCTCCAACTTGACTGAAAATTGGTCGAGAGTATATAGGGTATTGTCCTCGAGAATTTTTTTTTATTTACATCTAATATTTATATATCAATTTAATGAACATATATATATATATATATAGCATCACGGGTACATTGTTATTTTTAGATCATAATTAATTAATAGAAATATAGATTCTAAACCTAATTAATTTATTTAAATTGATATCTTTTTAGTGTAAATATATTCATTGATCAAATCATTCACTCCATAGTTAGAAAAGGTTTTTGGTGGAAATAAATGTGAATGAAGAATCCCACTGAATTGCATATAAGTTTTATCCTACCTCTGCTCCCTGCCAAAAGAAATTAAGGAGTCGTTAAATTGGAGAATATACTTTTAGCTATAAATAATGTTGGGAGAGGGGCATATATTGTTTAAGTTATCGATTACTTTGATCTAGATCTTTTATATTAAATAAAAATCATCTTCTTTTTAATAAAATGTGGGATTTACTATACCAAATAAATATCATGTTCTAAGGAGCCTCTAGTGTTTTCAAATACCTTCTAGGAAGGGTATCTCATAATCACTAAATCTCGAGAAAACAAACATCTAGTTTCATAAGTTGCAAAATCAACCTTTGACATCTATGAGCTCTCTTTGTACTTTGTAATAAATAAAAATTATTAATATATAAATATTCAAATAAATAAAAAATAGAAAAAATTACATAAATACATAACTTAAAATATCATAATTTCTAAAATCTCCTATCATTTTAAAAAAATTACAAAAACTTCTTCTCTGATATATCCATATCCCCTCTGGATACATCAATCCCCTCTCGGATACATCCTTATCCCCCTCTCGGATATATCCCTCTCCTCTCGAATACATTTCTATCCCCTCTCGGATACATCTCTCCCATTAAGTAATGTATCATTCGCAACCCGTGAGCTATGTATCCACAGGTTACCTGATATATCCGAGATCCTATAATTTTAAGAATTTTTTGTAATTTAGAAAAAAATAAAAATAAAATGTAATTAACTCTCAACACTATAAAATTTATAATTTTTACTAAAGAATATCTGAATCTCAAATTCATATATTAAAAATTCATGATCCGTCTCTAGTCCGGAGTAATAAGGCCTTTTGGTAAGAGAGGTAAAACATTTGTACTCCGCATGCTGCGTATACTTTTGGGTTTATCCTCAACTTTACACTTTTTTCGTAAGATTTACCACATCCAATTTTAGAAAGGACAAAAAAAAATTAAGAGTTATTTATTTTGTCCTACCATATACATAAGATAATTTGGTACATGATCAGTTCTATTTGCTGGTTGAAGTCATGAATTTTATCTCCATACGAGGTCATACATAGGTCTTTTAAATATTTATTTTATCGCACCGCGAAATTATTGAACTATTTTTTTTATAAAGGAAAAGTTATTCAACTTTATTTAAATATCACAAAAGTTACTAAACTATTTTTTGTACACCTAAATATCATAGAAAATATTGTCTATGCTATTCCCTCCTAGGTAGTGACCTCTACTTAAGCATAGTTGAATCACTTTTTCATTACAAAAAGTTAGTTTAGTGACTTTAGTGATACTTAGGTGAAATTGAGTGATTCTTTTGTTAATAAAGATAATTTAATGACTTTGATATAATAACATAAAAATTAGTATATGATTATCTGTGAAATTAACCCTTGAAAATTGACTGCATTAACAAGTCAAGTTATCCACTAGGAAAATGTCTTTAGCTATAGCCTATAAGCCTTATTGTATGGATTAGACTATACAAACGTAAATTAAATTTAAATAGAACTTTATGGATAATCTTTATGAATTCTGTTATTTTTTCGATTCAACTTGAGAGCAACAATCGTTAGACAAGGTATTCCAAGCCATGATCAATTGTATCTTTTTTTTTGAGTTAAATCCTTAATGCTTTCTTTAATAGGGTCGCATCATATTTTTCGTAGTTTATTAAGTACCTCTAATTGAGTTGTTAAACAATGCTTGAATTGGAATGAAGAGGTCGATCCCCACATACAATGGTGAGCCACCTTTGCACAAAGGGAGTCAACTGACACCTCTTTATCGGAGAATTACACTGCGTAAATAGGCCATATTTTTTTTATATGTATATATACTCTATGGACTATGGAGTCGTTTTGGTGTGAGGTACAAGGTATAATAATTTCAGAATAAAATGTAGGATTATTTTATCTCACGTTTGGTTGGAGGTATTAAGGTAGTCCTTGGACTATTTATCCAACCATTAATTTATCTCATATACATGGTGGTATAACCTATCCCAAAATAACTTATTTCGGTATAAGTTGTTCTCAACCAAACAATCCCTATATGATATCTCATTAGCTTTCTCATGTGTTTATTTTCTTATATTTTAGATTTTCTTCGCGAAAGTCCTGAATTTGTCGCCCAAAAGAAGAGGGAAAATCCACCACAAGCTATGGTCTAACACCTTGGTTGGATTGTTGTTATTCGTTGTATTGTATTGTTAGTTTAAATACAATGTTTGTTTTGATTGTTACTTAAATTCTATTGTATCATATCGGTTAAATCCATCGTGAGGTAACAACGAAAAGACCCATTTTATGTAACGACCGATTTGGTGTGATCGCGCCGTTACCTTAATATTTTCTTCTCATTTTGTCTTTATTTATTATTTAACAGTCATATTTCATTGTAGATTTATCATTCAACTTATGGATGTGCGACATTATGTATCGATAGAGAACGATACAATCTATCCAAACATTGTATTCATTAAAATAATACAGTACAATACAATACAACACAATATAATACTCCCTTTGTCCTTAATTACTTGTTCACTTTTGAATTGACACACCTATTAAGAAAACAATAATTGACATAGTGAGTTTACCATTTTACCCTTATTAATTATGAAGTAGATGAATTAAAAATTTAAGATTTTCAAGAAGTTCTACTTTTTTCAAAGTAATTAATTGAGGGTATAATAGGTAAAAAAAAATTGTCCTTTCTTGATTTGTCAAAATGGACAGAAGTATTCGCAAGTAGTGGAAATTGGGAAATTGTTGAGATGGAATTGTGGACCTCTTTCTTTTTTTGAGTTTAGAGGGAATTATTGTAAATTTTCCTATTTCCCATGCATCAATCTTTTTGTTTAAAGTACAACTCCCATGCATCTATCTTTTATATGAGGTATGAGTACTAACCAATTTTACAACTACAACTACAACTATATACACAAAAAGGAAGAAAAAAAAATAGTGATGAAATCGAAGCAAGATATAAAAATAAAAACATGCATATAAGCGTGAGTATAAAAGGTCACTTAGTGTGTAACAGTGGTGGTCCTTAAATTAGTGGTACAAACAAAGAACAAAAGATAAAGAAAAGAAGGTTAAAAAAACTAAAGATAGAGATGGAATTATATTTGTTGAATTAAATTTAAGAAAAGAGAACAAACAATGTCAACGGTTTTCATAAAAGATGATATCTTCACAAAACTCTTTGTGGGCACATTAATTCCATTAAGGATTTCTTTATTTTTGTGCAGCACACTATATACCCCTTTCTATTTTTACCTCCTCAATTCTGACAAGAAAATTATTACATTTTCTATGACCACTAAACAAATAACTTGGAAATCATGCGAGCAAAAGATCCAAAAAAACTTTGGCCTCTTTTCCCTTTTTCATTTGTCAATGGTAATGGGGATTGAGGTTATTAGATAGGATATGATCCTAAAATAAGAGGGCGTAGAAGTAGCGGATTAGGACAGAAGGTTAATACGTAATGGAGTGTTCTCTTACTTCCTAAAGAGTTTAGGCTTAGTTGTGTCTGTCGTACGTATTAGTTTTATTCTAGCGTCTTGCTTTTGCTTTCTACCACCATCTATATATTTTTATGATGTTTCGATTATTGCACTATTTTGTTGTCGTTACTATTTTCGTAGTAGTTACTATATTTTCTTCACTGTCATTTTCCCTTTTCATACTTGCTCTAATTTGTTGTACTTGAACCGATGGTCTTTTAAAAACAGTCTCTCTCTCTACCTCCACTAAGTAATGGTAAGGTCTGCATATACTATACCCTCTCCAGATCCGAATCCTCTCGTGGGTATGTTGTTAATATCAAGTCCCAAAGAAATGTAGATTATAGTTTAAGCTTAAACTACTAGTACAGAAAATATGATTTGATGACCAAGTCCAACACTAATAGACAGTAATATATTTGTTTTCTAATTTGAAGTCTACTGATGGTTGATGCCATAAGAGAAGACAAGTAGTTCAATGCAAGTCGAAGCAAAATTTGTTGTTTTTAGGAAGATATTTTATCCCATAATATCAACGGAATCTAATTTTTGCAGCAAGTGCCGGTCGAATTTTATCTCTTTCCTATATTCGACTCTTTTTTTCCCCCCCGTAAGTGCATCATCTTTGTTCAAAAACCCGGAAACATGGCATGAACTTGATGCTATTATTAAGGATTAAACATAGAATTTTGAATCTCAACACTTGGATAATAAGACACAACTAGTAAAGAGGAAACATGAATGTCACAAAAGAAAAGATGAAAGAAAGAATCACATTCCAAACAGATGGTCTCAACAAAAGTATATTCAGCATCCAAAGTTACTTGCAGTGGGCCTTAAGGAATTTATAAAAGTTGTGACAGTGTAATTATGGTATATTCAAGCTTTTAGAAAGTTAACATAAGTTGCAGGTCTAAGGTACATTATATATACCATTTGCCTACTAAAAAAGATACTAGTCTCTTTTTCATCTTTTGTTCTAGGTCACAGCCAGATAACAAAAGCTTCTATTCTATCCCATCTTTAAACATTTACCTTTTATTCTTTTCCTCCTTACAAATCCAATAATTACCATGCCTTTAAGTTACTTTTCCATTGAACTTCGAATCCCCATGCAATGCAATGCAAGTGCTTCTTTACTTGAGAACATTCAAGTACCATGCAAAAGGTAAAGGGTCTATGACACATGTTTCTAAAGAAGAAAAAATCAAGGCACTTACTGATGATACATGGATAATTCCAACTTGGTCTTTCGTAGCGCGGGAATCTGCAGGATCCATGATTTTCTTTTGTCTTGCTGCTTAAGATTTAGAGAGAACAAAATAACATGGGATAAAAGAACTACATCATTAGTAGCCTGGGTTTTGGGGTCGAAAAGATTTCAAATCTCACATAAATTTGAGAAGAATGATTCCTAATAAAGTACTGCCCTTATCTATAAAGAAAAAGAATATTCATGGTCATTATCATCTATAAGCTCTCTTTATGTTGACACATATTTTTGAAGCTTGTTAACTCACTGACGCTAGCAATTTAACCTTCCCTCCTACGCCAACCCCACGCTAAAAAGATACTTAAGCAATCTTAAAATCAACTAGAGCAGAAAGAAAAAGCACAAACTGCCATATCGAGAATCTCCTTAAACAAAATTTGATTCTAAACAACGCAACTCCCAAATCCAAAATATTAGAGGTATTGATTACACAATATAAACAGAAACAATTCTGAACTTCAATATGAAATTATGTCACAAAAAACACGCAGTAAAATGGTCAGTAATATAGGGTTACAACAGCATCATATGTGCAGTACCAAATGAAGAGGAAAAGGGTCAAGAGGGAGAAGTCGGTCATCCAATTTAAATACCAAATGAGGAGGAAAAGGGTGGAGAGGAGAAGTTGGTCATCCGATTCAAAGACCGTATTCTACTTGAAGTGCCAGTTGGTATCTATTTGGTTTGTTGCTTTGGCCCATCAGGATTATTTCCCAGGTACTGACCGAGCACATTTTCAAATGCCTGTAATGTCATGATAAGCAAGGCTAAGTTATTGTAGTCTTCCTCATGATACAATGACTAATGACTAGAACTCGAATGAAGAAAATCCAGCCTTAACAGTTGGCATTGACATCACATACTAATACACAAGTAAGAGAAAAACAAAGTTGATGCTAGGAAAAACAGACATTTTGCTTCATGCAGTATGTACAAGTACATAAATAAATATCACACTCATGAATAGAGCCAAATCAAATAAAACAACTTAGGAGCCAAGCACTTTAACTGATCTAAAACAGAGAATGGTATCTGTTGAAAGACTATTAAATAACTCAAAGAACCCTAGTAGGCTAGTACAACCCTCCTTGAGCACTTAGGACACTTTGGACTAGAGATTAACTAGACTGATCATCTGTCAGATGTTTCTACCACCAGTTCAACAATGATATTTTTCTCATATCATTATAGAGAAAAAAACAGCATATAAGAGAAGAAATATAAATTCCATTCCTTTCACCAGGAAATACGGATACCAGCTTAATAATCAAAGTGACAGACTGCATGTAAAGTTGAATATCTTCTCAAAAGAAAAATGTAAGAGTTGAATAGCAGATAAGTAGCACATAACCATAAGGCTTTAATAGACGCACCTGACGAGCAAATAACTCCTTGCCATTCAGAAGTACATCCATAGCCGCAGACTGGTCATCAAACACGCCATAAAAGATCTGGTAGAATTGGTTCCTGTATACATCAAAGTTAACTGGGATATTAAAAGCAATAGAAATTTTCTAGTCCACAGAAATGCATGTGGATGAAACGTACTGGTCGTCTCCTGAAATTAGCTGATCCATCTCTTCAAATTTTCGAGTGAGGATTTCCGATCCAACAGGAGTGAGTGCATGCAATACTAAGGCCTCTAATGTTCTTGGAAAATTGTTCTGGAAATGAGAAGTAACCTCATTAAAGCAATGAAAGGGGAAAAGGTAACTACCACGGAAGAGCTGAATGGATTGAGATGGATAACGAATTGAGAAACCCTTAATAAAACAACAGGCTGAATAGAAAAAACAAAGTGGTCTCAGGGAAAAAGGAGCAAGATAAAAACAAACCATGATAAAACAAATCGCATAATCCAAAAATTTGTCCAACCTCCCAGATGCTAAAGCATTTGAGGGATAAGGCTCACTCACTCAAGTATTGGCACAAAATATTTGTCCAATATAGCTAAAGAAAGATTCCACCAATTTTGATTTTAATACACTGGGGATTCCACCCTACAAATGTGGAAACTTTAGGACCAAACCCATAGAAAGGTTATGAAACAGGATGCAGCAACATTTAAGCTTGCAAAAATGTCAACAATAGAACTTAACTTATAGCATTGGATACTATTGCACGCTAATGAAACAGATTGAATCACAATTTAACAGGAAATGGTAGCATAAATCAAATAACCAATAATCATACATTTTCCAATAAGATGTTTCTACCTTTACAAGGCTCACCCCAAATCTCAACCCCAAAGGAACATAACAGTATCTTAACCTTTTTGTCTAACTCAGTTGGACTATAGCATATACATCTCCTTTGGTAATTAAAAGATGCAGAGAAAACATAAATAAAGTCAGGTCGAAAGGAAAGAGAAGAAGCTAAGATTAATAATACTGGGCCCAAGATAACCAAGATTCATCGAAACTATTGTTAAGAATGAACTCACCGCCATTGCAAGAAAGACACTGTGGATTCTAAGTGGATGAAGAGTCAAAATAAGATTAGCAACTGGATCATCGCTGGTGCTACATGAGTCCTCTTTTCTTTTATTCGTCTCATCATTCTCCCCAGCAGATGAATTATCTGTAGATCCTGTCAGCTTGCTTGGATTGAGACGGTCATGAACCAATGAAATAAGTTCACTCAGAGACTGTGATGCACATGGCTCCAAATCTTGCAGCATCACTTTCGACTTAAGCTCATCTTTTGAACTTCTGTTGCCACAATTCGTGCTGATTCCTTGGTGTACATGATCTAGTGAAAAGAAGAACAGTTGTCAGAACACGTGACTGGCATACATGCATCAAAAAGTTTCCCCTATACAGGTATTAAAGAAGACCCAAAATTGAGAACTGTATATCAGTGAATACTCAAAACTGGCGAATAGAGAAAATGATTTACCTCTATATGCATTATTAGGCTGGGAAGTAGTACAAGTCATTGTTTTATCCATACTACTTGAAGGAAAATGCAGCATCTTATTCTGCCCTGGTCACCAAAGAGGGAGAGATGAAAATAATCATGTATATACTTTTTTTGAACTTGAGAAAAACGATGATAATCACGTATCTACTTATTATCCAACAATATGGTAAATCCATCTTTTGCATTAATGTTTAACAATTCAGTCCAATTAAAAGTACAACCAAAATTTTTGCTAAGAAAGCTGCCTATGATAATACTACATCAATTGTTTTGAAGTTGAAAGAACTGTTTTCTTTAATCCATCTTAATTGTAGTCTTTATCAGCCTCTAGCATCACCAACTGCATTCAAATGTTACCAAACAGCTCTTCCTCACTTGAAAATTTCTTGGTGTTTGTTAGATTCCCATATTACTAGAAGATATTGGTTGTAATCTCTTTATATGATTTGAGAAGTTCTCATCTCATGAACTAACTGTTGCGGTTGTGTTAGGCAGGATCAATAACATGGTCTCAGAGTCAGTCATCCCACGTGTTTGGTTAGCAAATGTTGAACTCCCATGTTATGTCATTCATGCTCCAGATGTTCGACCCCGCGCGTGTGTTAGGGTATTACAGTTCCACATTGTTCAGGGTATTGGTTGTGTTCTCTTAATATGATCTTGACGTTGCCTCATCATATAGCTTTTTGGACTGAATTAGGCCCATATTTGAACTTTCTTAGCAACGTCAATACTCAATATACACGTCTAAAGACTATTATCTGCCATGTTATCTCAAATCACCCATCGACTATCTTATAACAATTCATCAAAGCTTTCTTTTGCTTATCCTATCCTCCTCACATTATGCATTTCATATTTATCCAGATGGATCTTTAATGCTTGAATGTTTCTTTGAAGTCGTAACCACCAAAATACCAAGTTCTGGTTTTATTTATTCCTTTGTTTGACCAACAGGTCATTGGAATTAGTCAATGAGAGGCTTTAGTTTATTACTTCTCAATTTCAACCTATTTAATCAAACAATATATGGTACTCTCCATCTCTTTTCATGGCAATCCAATCATTGAACATGAACGTATGTCAAACATAAAGACATATGTTTCATATAATTCTGAAATGACATACTCACCATCCTAGAAATGAAGTACAGAAACATCTTGACATGTCGGAACACATGGATGATACACACACCCAAACCCACACACCCTAGCAAACCCAGCCCAACCATCCTCAAATGACCCCCTCCCCCCCTCTCCCTCCAGCAGCACCCAGCCATTTTTGACCAATTCAAACCATTCAACCCGCTTGAAACATCTCCAGATCAAGATCCAATACAAAATTTAGCATGACAAAACAAACCAGCTCATCCACCACGATATTCGAGCGTCACCCAACAACGAATAAAGCCCCTTAGCCCTCATTTGCTGCGATTGTCAAAGGTGAATCTGCCTGAGACAAAGATGGTGAAAAATAGGAGGAATTTCTGGAGTCAAATCCCACTGAAGGAGACAACAAAAATAGCACGTCATCTTCGACGCCCTAATGAGAACAGATATAAAACCAAGCAAAGGGATAACGAAAAGGAAGAAAAGAAGCAGATGGCTGATGGAAAGAAACAAGAAAATGCAGAGAAGGAGAGATCAACTGCAAGAAAAGAAGGCAAAGGTAAAGAGGTTGCAGCCTAATTTTTATGAAAGGTTGCTGCAACCTTACTAAATTTAGTTAAGCAAGAATGATGTGTGTTGTGTACTGGAGTAGAGGACGTTAGTTGGATGTAAGGGAAAATGTGGAGGGAAAGTAGGGCATTAAAAGAAACAAACTCCAACAATTAGAGGATTTCAATTATCCCTTTTTCGGAAAACTAGATGGTCTTCCTGAACAGGCCTTTTATTTGTAGGTAACATAGACGGAGCTAACCATGAAGGTTATGAAGTTACAAATGAAGAGCAATTTGAAGAAGGACCTTTAATCTATGTATTGAACCCCTAATCGAATTGTTTGGGATTCAGAAGTGGAAGAAATTGTATTATCTACTAAAATGGTCAAATTGGCATATGAGCTAGCTGAGACACATCATGATATAATAGACAAAATGCCAGTGAGACAAACTGACAAAAATGAGATAAATCTCTGGGCAACGAAATCGAATCAAAGCAATGTTTGATGATAAGTGCCAGTTTACGTGGAGGATGGTGAATACAAAAAGGTTTCGTTTGGTGAGTTAGGTGAAATCCCAAAATGCCCTATTTTTATAACCTAAGTTGCACGGACTCTTCACTTTCGATGCCGCACCCGTGTCGGATTCTCCAAAAATACACTACTTTTGGAGAATCCGACATGCACCAGTTGACATTTTTGAAGAGTCCGAGCAACATAGTTTATAACAGGAAGGGTATTTTTGTTGGCAACTTCTACAGGAGTACATAGTCAAGTGAAAGTCAATAGTTGAGGGGTAAATTTGGACTTCTTCCTTTATTATAAATAATAAAAATACTTCTTGTGAAAGGTTCAAACTTTTAGATGATGATGTACTTCTCACAATTTAATATACTATAAATGCAAGTATAGGTCCCAATTCGAGTCTCATCGTCATCCATTGTCAAAGAATTCTCATGTACTTAGACTAAAGAAAAATAATTTGTGTCGCACATGAAGGGACGTAATAAAGACCAATATAAGTGTTACTAAAATAATAAAATTTTGAATTTACATAATTCAAAAATGATGAATAGAGATTAGGAAAACTAACCATTTCCTTATCAGTCAATCTTCAGTTTCCAACGTAAAGGTGAAAGAGCACCAATGAGCATAATTATTAGTCTATTGTTCTTTGTAATAATACAGGAGCCAAAAATAAATCTGATCAATGTAGGAATGAGGGGGACAAAACTTACCTTTTCAATATTCTACGCAAATAATATGCATCCATATGCTCCAACATGCCAGATATTGTCATGGACCGCCACCAAAAGTTGACAGCGATGGTTAAAACTTCGCTATCCACTTGATGAAACCTAGAATATCAACGCTAATGACTAGGTATGTTCAACAATTGATAAAGAAAGAGGAGAAAGCTAAAATGCTGCAACACAACTACATATACACATCATCCAGAATGAGTTAATAGATCTAGTGACCAACATCTAAAGACATCTGGTTCCTTCTCAAAAACAAAAAAAACATCTGAAACATATGGTTACATTGGAGAGTTTCCCACAGTATACATTGCTTCCATCTCCAACAATAGTGTAAAGAAATAATGCATCTCTTTTGAAGAAACAAATTCATTCTAAAACTTCAGTAGTCTACCAGAAATCCAGATGTAACTGTTGGAATAATTTACAGAACACACTGAAAAGCAATGAGGAACATTCAGTGCAACTTATGCTTCTGTAGGAAAGCACTCCAATAGAAATACTACTCCAGTACTTTCGAGTTCAACCAAATAGTACTATTGATATATCATTTTTTAATTGACAGCATAAGTAGGTACAAACTACAAATTGGAACCTTAGAACATACGGACACAAAAAATCTAAGGAAGCATTACATGACACATGTAGCTGATGAAACGGAAAAATTATCCAAAATGAGTAATCTACAATTGGAGCATACACTACATAAGTTATTATCTTGTGAATTGTGTCAGAATTGTATGTTTTCTGCACCAGAAATCCAAAGGTCCCAATTTTGGCCTCAGAACTTATGCCATGGACTTACCTAGATGAACATTTCCTTCCCTAGACCAGCTAAGACCATGGAGAATTAAACACTTTTTTAATGATATAATCCATAGAGAAATGCAGGCTTACAATATTCAGAGAGAAGGGGAAAAGACAAAAAAAAACAAAAAAACATATCATGCATATTTATTATTTAAGCAACAAACAAGACAGGGTAATATCTTACCATCCTTCAGGAATGAACAGGGCATCACCAGCATGAAGAACAACCTTTTGCGAAAATTCACTTAGGCATGTCGCCCTTGGATAGAGTGAAAGATCTGGTTCTTCTAAAGTAACAGAGCTGCAAGGAAACAAAGAATAAAAGTAGTAAATTGGCATGTATATCATCCATGTTATGGGCTTATGGCTAATCCAAAAATGAAAAGAGCACAAAAGTACGTAAGATTACATATAGGAAATGAAATACCTGTGGTTTGAAGCCTCCCCATACAGAGGTAGTGGATATAAGTAAGGAATTGCAGAAGGTGGCCATAAAGTAACTGCCAACCAAATAAAACTTTTGAGTAAGTTTAAATAATCCAACAAATTCCCCGGAAGGCGAATATTACGGTGTAGTTGATATACAAAACAGACTAGCGGGAGAAAAAACAGTTCATTGCTAATGGATCATAACCAGATATAATGGAAACTGATAACTGTGGTAGCTCCTGCTAGTAATTGTACCAAGTAGGTCAGAACAAACAGGCCGAGGCATCCTTTATTTTGGATACATTAATAGACATAAAATCAAAACCAGATACATTAAAACTGACAATTGTGGTAGCTCCTACTGGTACTTCTGTACTTGTAACTAGCAGGCAAGACCAAATAGCCAGAGGTAATCCATTAGTATGGATAACAAATAAAAGGACCCATTATCTTCCGCTACCCTTTGGGTGCGCACAGGGTAAAAACCCCGCTCCTATGCAATAGCTCGCAAACCACATAGGAGAGGTAACCCGCACTAGGCAAGCCTGGTGCGACGAGCTCGACCCAAAAGGCAAACCCCTTGCTTTCGCTGGCAAGGGGTTTCGAACTTGAGACCTCCAACATGGAAGTCCCAAGCTCAAACCACTGGGCCACCCCGAAGGGTAAGGACCCATTATCTTCCTCATCTTCATTTTATCTTCAAAACTACAATCTGTGACTCCCAGAAATCAAAGCTAGCACAGAATATTCCACCAAGAAGTAAACTGACATAGCTAATCTTTCCTTCCCAAGCATCAACACTCAGGAGAGAGATAGAGAGAGATAGAGAGAGAGAGAGAAAGAAAGAGAGACAGACAGAAAAAGGAAACAGAATACTCAGAACGATGTACAACTTTCTATCTATCTGGTGTCGTTTGGTCACTCTAAATGTACAGTGATGGAATTGGTCCCACAACCTCCCACAAGAAAGAATACCATAGCATGATAATGAACCTTTTTGCCGTAAAATACAGAAATATCTAACCTTCCTTGCATCCAGAGACTATACATAAGAGGTTGTGGTGTGGATCGTAGTGTGTGCTGGATCTAGCCTTCATGCTGTTCATCCACAAATTAACAGAAGACAGGCTTTTGGTCTCCAAAGGTACAGGCTGCAAGGTAGAGCTTTAAATGTCAGTTAAATAGAAATACTACACCCAGAAAGCAAAGGGTTGATCAGGCCGAGGGAATGCATTCATTCTCACACCGTTTGAATATCTTCTCCAAGGCGCTCCAGTTGCATGTGTTCCTTTTTCTCAAAATTCAGAATTGGTACCTGAACACGGAAAGATTTTATCCAGGATTAGTAGCATTTCTCTAGAAAGAAAGAAATGAGACTACTCAGTCATCATCAGGGAAAGATATTAAAAAAACACAAGCCATGGGCTGGTCCCAATATCCTAAAATTATCACCTGTGCTAAATAAAATTGCTGAGGAGCTTCTCCAAAATGTAAATCAGTTTGCTCAGTGTCAGATACTGCAAGACTATGCTTCTGAGATTCCAAAAAATCATCTCGCCTTCCATCCCTATTCTTCAATAGGCCCAAGCAATATCTGATAAAGGTAGAGAAGCTCAATGGGACCTGAAGTGGAGGGAGATATATGTTAAAGGGTCAGCTGAACAAAATAATTCAAGAGTACGAAGTTTGCATTTCATGCTCTTGAAATATCTCAAAACAAAAAAGTTACCCTCTCATGGCTTCTAATATCACCATAAAAGACTGGTGCAGATCTGGACAGCATAGCTTCCACAGCTACGGAGCCTACACGTTCCTACATAAGTAAATGGAAGTTCCAGAGAGAACACATCAGTCACTCGTCTTAGAAATATATGTGGAGTAAATGAATTTCATAAATACTACTTTTCATTCACATGATTGTGTTTTACTGTCCTGTACCAAAACTGTGCGAGTATGGAATCCAGTTAAAGTCACATAAAACCATTATGTGAAAGTTTTAAACCCTATCAGATAATTGTAAGCGTCACTGGCATCTGCTTCATGAATCTCAAAGGCAGAAAGATTTTTTTTTGGTTTTGACTATGTAGAAGTTCAAGTAATTACCTTTCAGGAAAACAGAAAGTGATTAAGAACATTCCTTTTCTTTTTCTTTTTTTGAAATTGGTAAAATGTTATATTCATCAGCACCCAGATTAAGAACATTCCTTCTTCCAACTTATTGTACATTTGAGGCATCTAGCACATCCAAACAGAATATTGCAGAAGAGAATGAAAGACTTTATGCACCCGAGGGTGTCGCCTATTGATCAATGAAGTGGACTGAGAACCATGACATCTCAAGTTCAATTCCTAGCAGAGACAAAAAAAGACTGGGTGGTTTCTCTGGTACCTGTGTTGATGGGAAGTAGCAGATTTACCCATGGAATAGTTGAGGTGCCCACAGGCAGTCCCAAATACCACAGTTATCAAGAAAAAAGGACTTTCTAAAAAAAAAAAGGAAGACTTTAGATTGTCTAGGTGAGACCAGGCTAGATGACTTTATATCATCCTCGTCATCCTAACCGCCGGTAGAGAAAAGAAGCACAGATGGCTCCCTAGATAAGAATATGTTAGACAAAGAAGCAAAACCAATACCAGAAAGCTGATAACAAATAGCACAGAAAAGCTCCTCTACGATGCAAATGAATCATTTATCTTTCATTCTTTCAGCATTAACTGTTCGAAAATGCCTTTAAAGTCTATCTCTATGCTTCTTCTAATCACTACTCTAATAGAATATTGTTCTTTTTTAAATTTGCTCCAACAATTCTTGCATAATTAACCGTGGATAGGATCAATTAAGCATTTAACGTTCCTATCTGCAAGAACCTGACGGAGAGGAAGTAAATATAAGTCAGCACGTTCATGTGTAAAGAGGCAAGTGAAGAGGCTTCCACCTCCCACAACACTGTAGCTTTGCAAGCATACTGTGGGAAGTGCTTATCAGTTGGTGGGGAATCAGCTCCCAACTTTAGGGAGCTTTACAAGTGTCAAGGGACCAAACCAAACAGAAACAGATCAAGGAGGGCTATCGGGCATGCTATCTTTGAAACGACAGGGACCGAACTGAGAGCACAGGAGAAGGATGTTCAATGACAGGAAAATTTGTATGAACAGATAAAATCAGCTTTTTATTCCTTTGGCTAGTTTAGCAGCACGAGGCAAGTCTCAGCTTGTATAAAGATTTGATGGGCTTCATAGAATCCCTCAATAGTCCTGGCATCATCTCAAGTAAGTTAAGTCTTTATGAAGAAAAGTAACTTACTTAATTCAGATTTGATATATTCCAAGTTTTCCTCCTTTACATGTATACGAGTCTTTCGTTTGGTGTAACTTCATGTTATAGACATATCTGATATTCATTATAACGACCTTTAGACAGAGTTGAGGAGGAGGAGACGATATGCTATATTTCTGCAATCCGAATCTTGTGTAGGTCTTTAAGAATATAACTTAAAATTATCAATTAAGAAAAATAATTAGCTTTCAATCCGATTACTTGTTTCTGGCAACTAATGCTCTCGAGCTTCTCTACATTTCCATCTATGCTTTATGAGTGAAATGAGAGAGGAATCAGCTCATTATTCAACTAAGCGAACAGACAGGTTCGTTCCCTGTACTTCAACTTTAGTTCATTTGTAATTGTTAGAGAAAGAGATAGCTTGAGAGAAGTTCAAAGTTATTTGAGAAGGTTAAATTGTATATGGACATTAGGAACAAGGCAGATACTTCTCCTTTTGTGTTCTAGTTTTCTAGTTTTTCAATTATTAGTTATTGGTTTTGTACAACAAGGCCAGATGCTAAAAGCTAATAACTGATTTCACTTGCATAAACAATAGATCAAACAACAAAAGAAGTTGATGTTTTCTCAATTCATATTAAGTCTTGAAAACTTCATTGGTGGCAAACAATTTCAGTTTCAATGATTTGCAACTATAATATTTATACGTCCAAATGTCATTTTATACCCATATTATAGCTTAGTTCTACAATAAATTCTATTGTATTCTCATGATTTATTAGTGATTTAGTCCACGAACTAACATGTGTGATTATCTATTGTGTAGGATGAATTTGCGTTTGAATGAGCTAAAATTGGAGACAAAGGAGTTAATCTTGAAGATGGAATGCATTGGAGTTGAAGCTAGAGCTAATGGATGAATGGGAAGTGATGAAAAATCAAGAAAATAAAAGTTGAAGCAAAAAATTGCACTTCAGTGGACCAAGTCCGTGCCAAGGACTTGGAACAGAAACTCGAAGATTTCCTGAAAGCAAGGTCCGCGATAAGCGCGTGCCACAGAATTGGCACCCATCGGAAATAACTCCTATTCTACTACAAAATAGAACACTTATGTGATATTTTAATCATTCGATGCTTGGTGGAAACTTCTTGGACGAGTTGGGGAAGTTTTTTAGGGTTCTTTCTTGCCTTTTTACATTATTTTAGTTCTTGTATGAATTCTTCAATCTATACAATTGTTATTCGAATCATTAGCGGCTAGAATCCTCGTTTCTAGGGTTGAGGCTATGAAACATGATTGTATAACATTGTTTTGAGTTGTTATTGTGGTTTATCATTATTGGTTGTTCTTATGTTCGTGCTCTTACTACTTTAATGCTTAGCTATCATTAGAGTAAATCTATAAACCTTTTGTGAACTCAGGAGACGGAACCTTAGTTAGAAAGAAGGACATAAGGAATGAGTTCTACTTTCTAACTAGAATTAGGGATAGATTCGCGCCAAGAATACGGATATACCTAGATCTCCCCATTTGGTTCAATTACGGGAAGATAACTTAATGCACCGGAATTGGTTGGCCTTTCCCGCTCAATGATGTAGTTAGGCGTCCAATTTTGGTAGAAGGTTAGAGGCTCGGGACACCATAAGTCCATAACCATATTATCAACCCCATGAATTAACAACTAGGATAGGTAACTTAACCAACAAAGAACTTAGTGTTATACATGATTGTGAAGTACGCCTTGACCCCGAAATTCCCCTCTCATTGTTGACAACCCAAGTACTTACGTCCTCTCTCAATTTACTTTACGTTAGAAGTTACAGCACATCAACTGTCTTTTGGTTACGATCGCACTTGTTCTTCTTAATAGTTTAACTTGAGTTAGTTATTTGCTAAGGAATCTTGTCCATGTGGGTTCGGCATCTGGTTCCTGAAAAGAGTCACTATATTACTTGTACGACTACGTATACTTGCGTGTGCGTTTGGATGCAACAACATGTTCCCCGTACTTCAACTTTAGTTCATTTGTAATTGTAAGAGAAAGAGATAGCTTGAGAGAAGTTCAAAGTTATTTGAGAAGGTTGCATTGTATATGGACATTAGGAACAAGGCAGATACTTCTCCTTTTGTGTTCTATTTTTCTAGTTTTTCAATTCTCTGTTATTATTTTTGTCCAACAAGGCCAGATGCTAAAACCTACTACTAACTAATTTCACTTGCATAAAGAATAGATCAAACAACAAAGGAAGTTGATGTTTTCTCAATTCATATTAGGAATTGAAAACTTCATTGGTGGCAAACAATTTCAGTTTCAATAATTTGCAATTACATGCAAATTCTAGACCTCAACGCCAGCAGTAAGAAATTGCGTGTAAATTCCCAGTCCTCCTCATTTTCTTTTTGTTTCTATTCATCATACTTATTTTTTGGTTAGCTTAATAATTTGAACAGAATCAGGCATCAGTTAATAGCATAATTTGCACAGCAACGAAACGAGAAAAAGGAATACCTGCAAGTAGATTAGGCCACCGTCCGACGGGTTCCATTTGGAGAAAGCCTTCCAATCCTTTATACATCCCTTGAAGACCTAAACCAAAGAGAAACAAAAAAAAAATGTTGAGCACACCAGCATAAACAAATTTATGTGTTCATATAGTGCGATATGCATATTTTCTAAGTTAGAGAAGTCACCGCTGGAACGT